>JAAGEH010000293.1:29738715-29957041 GCA_011751065.1 Lasiurus cinereus | reverse complement strand
GACCAGACCTCCGATCCTTTGCAACTCCCCTAAATTTCCGTGCACTTCTCCCTTTTCACAGTCCAAACTCCCCCCGTATGAGTCTCGGCTGGATCTGGGGTTTAGTGTCGTAAGATAAGGGGTTCAATGCTGTTGGGAGTCTCCGTTTCCCTCCCGCCAGAGAAAGCCAGCCAGGCACTCCGGCACCCGCTCTCTCAGTGCGCATCTCCGTACCTCAGCTTTTTGCAGCTCCTCTGGGCCTCTGTGAGCCCCTCTCTTTCCCTCTAGTTATAGAACTTCCACTCAGCCAGCTTTCCTGTGGCTCTGGATGATGTCTGTTCTGTCTTTTAGTTGTAGTTTTGAAATTGTTGTGCGAGGCAGCAGTATAGGTGTTTACCTATGCCGCCATCTTGGATTTCTCGCTTTTTGTTGTTTCTTGATCAGACTTATTATCTATTACATTTTATCAAATCTAAGATTTATCATTTGTATCTTTGCCATTATTTTATTCAGCATTAAGAAAAAGACCTGCCCAAACCGGTTTTGCTTAGTGGATAGACCATCGACCTGTGGACTGAAAGTTCCCAGGTTTGATTCCCGTCAAGGGAATGTATCTTGGTTGCGAGCACATCCCCAGTAGGGAGCGTGCAGGAGGCAGCTGATCAATGTCTCTCATTGATGTTTCTAACTCTCTGTCCCTCTCCCTTCCTCTCTGTAAAAAATCAATAAAATATATTAAAAAAAAAAAGAAAACCTACCAATTTCAATTTATGATGCCATTTATTGTAAGACACATTCTGGTTTTTGAGTTTTGTTTTTTTAAAGAATTGATGAAATTCAGTATATGAATTTTATTTAGGTAACATAGGAATATAACAGTATATTTTTCTTTTTAACTATTGATTTTATTTTTTGAGATTTATATTTATTGTTCAAAGTATTACATATGTCTCCTCCCCCTCCTCCTCCTCTTAGACCCTATTCACTCCACACCAACCACCCCCTGACCCCAGGCCTTCAGCACTGTTGTCTGTATCCATGGGTTATGCATATATGCGTATAGGTTTTTGGCTAATGTCTGTCTCCACTTCCCTCCTCCCCTCTGAGATTTGGAGACATGGAAGCATGGAACAGACCAGAGTGACAAAATATGTATATATTTTAAATAAAAACAAGGCATTAGGTGTAATATATTATGTTGTTGATAGAGAAGTATGAGTGCAACTGAAAAACTTGGTTAAAAAATGGCTGCATTATATACAGTCTTTGCTGTCCCAGTTCAGCAAATTCCCTGCTTTTGAAATTATTGTGACTTCTTTGTGAGAGAGAGAACTTTACATCAAACTAGCAGAAGTACCTGTAGAAGGTTGATTGGGCTGTAGGACCAGAATAGATCATCGAATGAAACTGTGAGAACCAGGCTACTCTGGAACCAGGTGCTAGAAATAGGAAGTTGATGCCACTAGAATATCTTTATCCATTTATGATGTAAAATTGATTTCTCTCACATATCAGGGACGATGTAAGCTAACAGTTTATATACCATTTCAGCTTTTAACCCAAAAGGACAAAAGCTTTTCTTTTGTATCTCTCAATTAAAATAATCTTTGTAATGATATTTATTGGTTTGATTTAGATTACATTTCCACTCCTGGATTATAAATCACTGTGACCACTATGTGCCAGGCCTGAGTTAACTGTCCCTTCTATGGTCTGGGTGTGAGGTACTGTGACTTTATTGCTTGAAGAATGCTAGGAATGGAATGAGGAATTAAAGGACTGTACACAGACAAAAACAGATGTTTGTTACAGAGGACATTTAGATTGTTTCCTGTTTATTGCTGCTATTAATATAATTTCATATCTGATAAATCTACATATAAAAATTGGTATGATATTAAAGAACATTAGTATGAAATAATAAGGATCGAAAATTCCATGAAAGTTAGTATGTAGATGTGTTTTTTGATATAGTCTAAATTTTGCTATTCCTCAGAAGAGGATTTGCAGAGTCTTCATATTATAAATTGTGAAATTTAACAATGCATTTAAAAATAATTTGGAACATGAGGAAATGATAACATAATAGAGCTAAGTTATTAAAGTAAAAGAGTTCTTAAAGTATATGTGATTTTATGGACAGTTATATGTAAACATATACTCAAATTCAAATACTGGAATAATTGGTTCGATTATGGGATGCAGGACATTTTGCTATCTCTTTCATATCGTAAGATCTTTTGATTCCGAGTAATGTAAGTTCAGTGGACTTCTGACTGGTTGTCACACAGTGATAGATTTCTGATTTTTAAAATATGTCATTGCTATAAATCATTGGTTTGCTAGATTGAACTAGCAAGCTATTAAAGACATGGCAATATTTACTGTAGATAAATGCAAATTTAAAAAGGTTCTGTGTATGAAGGTTTAAATGATTTATTAGCTTTCAATGCACACATGAGTCTGAAGTTATATAATGGATTTAGAAAATTTCATTTCCTGTTTGAAGGTTCAAATTTGCATATTCTATAATGCAAGGGTTTGATCTGAGTCAATAGGACATATAGTTTAACTCTATGTGATATAAACTTATGCTTAATTATTTTTTGTTTATTATATTCAAACCTATTTTTTAGGTTCAGGGCAAATGATTACATTTACTTTTTTTTGGGTTGGGTGGGGAAGAAGGGAGAATTAAAGAAATTCGGACTTGTATGTCTTCAGATGAAGTTGTGCTCAGGAGATTTTCCTTGCCTTTTAATTTGGCTTTTATTTCCTGCCAATGAAAAATTCACTTAGGTTAATATAGTTTTCTATTAGTGGAGCAATTCTATGAACAAAGTCACAACTCACATCAGTTACTTATATTTTTAAAGTAAATTTTTTGAGATATTTGTAGATTCGTGTGCAGTTGTAAGGAAGTAAGATCCCTTGCATCCTTTTCTCAGTTTCCCTCAAGTAGGAAAATCTTACAAACTATAGCACAGAGTTGATATTAGTGCAGTCAAAATACAGAAAATTTTCATTCGCCTAAGGATCCATACTGTAGCCCTTTTATATTCACATCTATTTTCCTCCTCCTGCACTTCCCCTTAACCCTGGTGACCTCCAATCTGTTCTCCAGTTCTTAAATTTTTCTATTTCAAGAACTTTATAGAAATGGAATATGTGCTGTATGACTTTTTGTTTTATTTTGGTACATTTCTCTGGAGATGCATCTAGATTGTTGTGTATACTAATAGATTCTTTTTATTGTTGAGTACTAGTCCATGGTATGAATAAAGCAATTAATTTAACCATTTACCTGTTGAAGGACAATCTGAGTTGTTTTCATTTTTTTGGCAATGATGAATAAAGCTGTTATAAACCATTTTGTACAGTTTTTTCTGTTAACATGTTTTCATTTCTATGGGAGAAATACCAGGAGTGCATTTAGTAGATGGTGTAATAGTTGCATATTTAATCTTTTTAAAAAAACTGCCAAATAGGGGTTGGGCTGGGTGGAGAGAGGTGAATAGGTCGGGGAGGGGAAAGGAGACAGACATATGTAAAACTTTTAAACAATAAAAACAAAAACCCATCATTGCCAAACTTTTCCAGAGTGACTGTGTCATCTTTCATTTCCATTAGCAAAGTACGAATGATTCAATTTCTTCACTTCCTTGCCAATGTTTGGTGGTGTCACTTTTTTTATTTTTTAGCTATTCTGATAGATGTGTAACGATATCTAACTGTGGTTTTAATTTGCATTTCTCTAATGCCTAATGATGTTGAATATCTTTTCATGTGCTTATTTGTCATCTCTATATCCTCTTAAGTGATATGTCTTTTCTTGTCTTTTGACCATTGGATATTTTTTGTTCTATAATTAGATTTTTTGTTGTTGAATTTTGAGGTTTATTATAGACTAGAGGCCTGGTGCATGAAATTCGTGCATGGGAGTTTGTGTCCCTCAGCCCAGCTTGCACCCTCTCCAATTTGGGACCCCTCAAGGAATGTCCAAAAGCCCATTTAAGCCTAATCTAGGTAGGATTGGGCCTAAACGGGCAGTCGGACATCCCTCTCACAATCCATGCCTGTTGGCTCCCAACTGCTCGCTTGCCTGCCTTCCTGATTGCCTCTAACTGCTAGCCTGATAACCCCCTAACCACACCTCTGCCAGCCTGATTGATGCCTAACTGCTCCCCTGCCAGCCTGTTTGGCCCTAACTGCCCTCCCCTGCAGGCCTGGTCACCCCTAACTGCCCTCCCATGCAGGCCTGGGTCCCTCCCAAGTGCCCTTTCCTGCAGACCCAGTTGCCCCCAATTTCCCTCCTCTACCAGCCTGGTCACCCCTAACTGCCCTCACCTGCAGGCTTGATCACCCCCAATTGCCCTCCCTTGCAGGCCTGGTCACCCACAACTACTCTCCCTTGCAGACCTGGACCCTCCCAACTGCATTCCCATGCTGGACTGATCACCCACAACTGCCCTCCCTTGCAGACCAGGACCCTCCCAAATGCCCTCCCCTGCTGGCTGTCTTATAGCAGCCATCTGTGTCCATATGGGGGCAGCCATCTTGTGTGTTGGAGTGATGATCAGTTTGCATATTCTTTTATTAGATAGGATAGAGGTTTGGTGCATGGGTGGGGGCCAACTGGTTTGCCTTGAAGGGTATCCTGGATCAGGGTGGGGGTTCCCTTGGGACATGGGGTGGCCAGAGTGAGGGGTCTGTGGTGGTTTGCAGGCCAGCCACATACCCTGGTGACGCAAGCAGAGGGCCTGGAATCTGGAATTTATTTATTTTCTATAATTGAAACTTTGTAGACTTGAGCAGAGCCAAGTCTCCTGCTGGCTCCATGGCTGCAGCCATTTTTGTTCGGATTTATCTTCTATAATTGAATTTGTAGCAGAAACCAAGGTAGGCCAGGGCTGCGGGAGCTTGGCTTCCTTGATTGCCAGGGGCAACCCAGACTTCCTATTTTCTCCAGCTCCATGGCTGCTGGCATTTTTGTTGGGATTTATTTATCTTCTATAATTGAAACTTTGTAGCCTTGAGCGGAGACCAAGGCAGTGCAGGGCAGGCGGAAAGCTTGGCTTCCTCCATCGCTGGGGGAAACCCTAGCCTCCTGCTTTTTCCAGCTCTTTCCAGCTACTGCCATTTTTGTTGGGATTTATCTTCTATAATTGAAACGTTGTAGTCTTGAATGGAGGCCTGGGCTGGACCCTTTCAGCGAAAACTTTGACTTCCTCCATTGCTGGGGAAACCCAAGCCTCCTGCTCTCTCTATGGGCATACCCATCTTGGTTGGGTTAATTTGCATACTCACTCTTGATTGGCTGGTGGGCGTGGCTTGTGGATGTAGTAGAGGTATGGTCAAATTGCAATTTGATATTTTCCTTTGTCAGATATGTGGTTTGCAAATACTTTTTACTAGTCAGCAGCTTATTATTTTATCCGCTTTAACAGTGTCTTTTGAAGAGCAAATTTGAAAATTTTGATAATGTCCAGTTTATCAGTTTTTTTTCATTTATTGGTCTCTATTATTTTAATTTTTATTTTTTAAAATATATTTTATTGATTTCTCACAGAGAGGAAGGAAGGGGGATAGAGAGTTAGAAACATCAATGAGAGAGAGACATCAATCAGCCGCCTCCTGCATACCCCCTACTGGGGATGTGCCTGCAACCAAGGTACATGCCCTTGACTGGAATAGAACTTGGGACCTTTCAGTCTGCAGGCTGATGCTCTATCCACTGAGCTAAACTGGTCTCGGCTGGTCTTTATTTTGATGTTAAGTCTAAGAACTCCCTTTACCTATTCCTAAATCCTGAAGATTTCCTTCTGTATGTTTTTCTAAAAATTTTTATGTTTTACATTGAAATCTGTGATGTGTATTGAGTTTATTTTTGTGTAAGGTATGGTACTTAGGTAAAGGTTTATTTGTTCATTTATGGCAGCAATTTTCAACCTTTTTATTTCATGGCACTGAAACTAATGACTAAAATTCTGTGGCACATCAAAAAATATGTTATTTTGCCTATCTGAAAAAAGTTATGATTTTGATTGATTTATACAAAAAAAGTAATTGCATACCTGTTTTGTTCCAAAGTGACTTTTAAAAGAATCAGGTTCATATGCTTGTATATAAAGATTTGTGATGCCAAATATTTACCCAACAGACACAACCTTATTAAGTGGTTTGACCAATAAAAGGCAACTTTATTATTTGACCTATATATTTATGGTTCAAGACAGGGCATTCACAGGATGGGCTGAACAATGTCAGCCAGGTTGACAGAGACTCAAATATATCCTCACCTGCTGGCTGTGTGGAGAGCTCAGCAAAGGAATAATGATCCCTGCGAGCACTTCTGTCTGGGAGTACCTTGCTCCTCCAGCTATTGCGTGATGCCAGACAAGTCAGTTCCTCTCTGTATGTCCCTGGTGCCTTTTGAGCTGCTGCCCCAGCACTAGAACTCAGAGGGAGTGAGTCAGAGTAAATCTGTGTGCAGGCCCTTTAAGAGGAACTGCCTGGGATTTCAGTTGCCCTGTCTTCCTCAGCATTAATCCCCCTGATTTTTACAGCCAGAGTTATGGGGACTATTTTTCCTGGCACTAGAACCCGAGGATCAGGGTCCTGGAGTAGAGCTGGGACCCATCATTTCCCTGGGGTGACCTCATAGGTGAGATATCCCTCCCACTTTATCTTCCATTAACAGACTTTACTAGTAGTCTGCTGCATATTCTTTAGGTATTTTTTATAGAATACTCTAATACATAATGCATAAATATGTGTATGTTAGAATTATATAAAATAAACCTTTGGTACTTGGGAAAGCCATATGAGTTGAAATCAGATATCACTATCTTAGGATGTCTGAAATATAAGAATGTATCTGTAAATTTTTAATAATTTAAATTCTTATTGAAATTTTATCAAGCATTTAAATAAATTTTTGCACGTTTCCTATTCTAATTCAGAGAATACTTTCTTTTGTGGACACTAAATGGCACATTTGTAAGCTTAAGTAGCCTCTCTTTCCGCTGATATTGATGGAGGAGTAGGTTATTTTGGTTAAATCTCTCTGGAAAGGGTTGATCTAAAGTAAAGGCTGATGGTTATGTTGCCAGCACCAGCATATTGAACTTTTTTCTCCCTAGTATCTGACTAGGCAATGTATTATTTCATTATATTCAATGTTAGGGATGATCTCAAAAGACATGTACAATAATGAAATTTTGACTTCTAATCTCTTACTATTCTGTATTTTATCATTTATTATTTATATATAGTGAATTTCTGCCATAGTAAGACATGTGGAATCTAAAAATTGAGTTGTGTAAAATTCAGGTTTGTGCTATTTCAGTGTGTCAGGGCACACTGCCATCTCTAAAAATTAGGTCAAGATAGACATTGTTGCTTAGTTAACACCTGATATAGTATGAGAGGTGGGAATGGGGATATGTCACTTGAGATAGTTATTCTATCTAATAAAAGAGTAATATGCAAATTAACTACCACTCTGTTATACTCACAAAGCCACGCCCACCAGCCAATCAGGAATGAGTATGCAAATTAACCCAATCAAGATGGCTGTAGCTACAAAGAGAGTAGGAGGGAGGCTAAGGTTGCCCCTGGTGATGGAGGAAGCCAAGCTTTCCACACACCCTGGCCAGCCCAATCCTCCACTCCAGGCTCAAAAGTTTCAATTATAGAAGATAAATAAATCTTAACAAAAATAGCAACAGCCATAGAGCTGGAGAGAGCAGGAGGCTAGGGTTTCCCGTGGCGATGGAGGAAGCCAAGGTTCTGCAGCCCTGGCCTACCTTGGCCTCTGCCTTAGAATACAAAGTTTCAATTATAGAAAATAAATAAATCCCAATAGAAATGGCAGCAGCCAGGGAGCAAGCAGAAGGCTTGGTTCTGCTCCAGGCTACAAAGTTTCAGTTGTAGGAGATAAATAAATCCCAAATACCAGGGCCTCTGCTTGGGTCGCTTGGGGGCGTGGCTGGCCTGCAAACCACCACAGGCCCCTCGCCCAAGCTGCCCCATGCCCCAAGGGACACCCTTCAGGGCAAACCAGCCAGTCCCCACCCATGCACGAAACCTCTATTCTATCTAATCCTGTCTAGTAAAAGAATATGCAAATTGACCATCACTCCAACACACAAGATGGCTGCCCCCATATGGTCAAAGACCCAGCCCCTATGTAGACACAAGATGGCCCCCACAGGTGGCCAGCAGGGGAGGGCAGTTGGGAGGGACCAGGCCTGGAAGGGAAAGCAGTTGTGGGCAATCAAGCCTGCAGGGGAGGGGAGTTAGGGGAGACTAGGCTGGCAGGGGAAAGCAGTTGGGGGGGACCAGGACTGCAGGGGAGGGCAGTTAGGTGTGACCAGGCCTGCAGGGTAGGGCAGTTAGGGCCAAACAGGCTGTCAGGGGAGCAGTTGGGCATCAATCAGGCTGGCAGAGAGTGGTTAGGGGCTGATCAGGCTGGCAGGCATAAGTGGTTAGGGGCAGTCAGGAAGGCAGGCAGGCGAGCACTTGGGAGCCAGCAGTCCTGGATTGTGAGAGGGATGTCTAACTGTTTAGGCCCGATCCTACCGGGCAGTCGGACATCTCTCAAGGGGTCCCAGATTGGAGAGAGTGCAGGCTGGGCTGAGGACCCTCTCCCATGCACGAATTTTATGTACCGGGCCTCTAGTAAATATATAAAGGTTTCAATTTCTGAGAAAATGCAGCTAATGGCATTAGCATATATTTTAGAAAGGATATAGGTTTTAAGCTGATATTGTAGAGAGGCCCCAAATGACAGTGGTATAAACAAGGTAGAAATGTATTTGCCCTTCAGTTGAAAATTTGGGTAGTTAAATCGTTTAGAGCTACTGAGACAGTTCTATGATAATTGGGATCTTAGATCTTTCTGCTTTGTTATTTAAATAGGAAGGTTATAGTATAGATTCCAACATGTTACTCTTAACTCTTGCCATTGTTTTAGCACCTTATTGAAGGAGAAGGAAAGTTGCAGAGAGAAGTCATGTTACCTTTCTTTTAAGAGTTATATATACCCAGAAGTTGCACATATTACTGTCCTCCTTGGTCAGAGTTTGGTCATTATAGATCATGACATGGCATTGTAATTTTACCTCAGCTTCTCCCTATTAATAAGTTTCTAGTGCCTGTAAATGTGTATAGGTTCCCTTTCACTTAGAAATGAATTCATAGGGATAAATTGGATACCTTGAGATCACCACTTTTAAAAAGTAAATACATTTTTGAAGGATGCAGCTAAACAAGCTTACTCTTAGTTCATTTTGCAAAACAAATGGACAGATCCACAGAAAAAAGTGATTTGTTACAAGATATCTAATTAGGAGCATAGGCTGTGATTGTAGTCTGTTCAGTTTTTCTATTATACCCTTTTCTTGCCATATTTTTAAGGAAAAATTTAGCAAAATTTCAGGGAAAACATGGCTTCACTTTGAAGTATTAGAATTTTTTATGTGTTATAAACTTTTTAGTTGTATATATCTTTTGAACAGAATATTTTTGGTTTATATGTATTTCTTGCTTTTCTGAAAAGACAAGTGACTTAGGTTTAATTACTAATTTCAGTTTAGATCACTTCATTAATATAACCATTGGTAAGAAGATAATCATCATGCCCAATTAAAGTTCTTAATACAAAAGTTGTGAAGGTTTATTTGAATTCTTTGAATAATATGCTTTAAAATTTCTATAATCTTCTACGTTAAACTATAACCTATAGAAAGCACACTATGCCACCCTGAAGGTTGCTATAAAAATTGTTTATGAAGTTCAGGCCAAGACTAAAACATGTTGAAATAGAGAGTTTTGAAAAATGTTCTATATAGCAAAGGAGACCAAATCATGCTAAAATGCAGAAAAAGACTATACATCAGTTTCCAGGCTGCATTATTCAAAAAAAATACAACCATAAAAAAGGTAATAAGATTACATTTTCACATTTCATGGCTAGTAAAGTACATTAGGCTGCTCAGATATTCATAACTTACTGTGACATTTTGGAAGATTACATTTTGTAGTGCAGAGCCATTACTACAGCTCGGGTAATAACTAGCCAGTGTCTGGACTTAGATTATGATCCCTGTCATTGGAAACAGATTTGTGTTTTGAAGGTTGATCAGTTTCCAATAACTATTAGAAAGGGTTAACATGACATACTGTAGACTCTGTATATTTTTTGGTATAATAGATATGCGTACATATAGTATATCAAATATGCCACACATTTGTGTGTAGCAATTTCTGCCATCAATTTTCTCTCTGAAAGATATATTTTATAATATTTAAAGCAATGGATGAATATTTAAAACACCTGTCTAGATGTTGCTTTCACAATATCAACTCAATTTAAAAGCTGGTAAAATATTTGAGTTGTCTTTTTTTGGAAATTACTTGCAAAAATTATTTTATAGCTTCTTGGTAGGGTGGTTAATGATGATAATAAACATATCAAAATGAAAGATTGATGTAAGTAATATTATGGTGAAGGTAAGGTCTCTTACTTAGTTGCAACTTGGAGCTATTTAGATCTGTGTGAAGAATGTCCCAAAATGTATATACTAAGAACTCTCCCTTTGCCCTCTTTCCTCAGAATTATCTTTTAAGAGACAATCACTAGTTTCTGTGTTTCATTCTTAGGTATGTGTCTGTATGTTTTATGCTCATATAATAGCCTTCTATTCACACTTTTCCACTTTCATTTTCTCACATAATGTATTTATTTTTAATTTTTTAATATGTTTTATTGATTTTTTTTTTTTTTTTACAGAGAGGAAGGGAGAAGGATAGAGAGTTAGAAACATTGATCAGCTGCTCTATCCATTGAGCCAAACCGGCTACGGCTATTTATTTTTTAAAACATATATTTTATTGATTTCAGAGAAGAAGGGAGAGGGAGAGCATCAATGATGAGAAAGAATCATTGATTGGCTGCCTCCTGCACACCCCCTACTAGGGATTGAGCCCACAAACCCAGGCATGTGCCCTCAACTGTAATTGAACCTGGGACCCTTCAATCTGCAGGCCAGTGCTCCATCCACTGATTCAAACCAGCTGGGGCTCACATAATGTATTTTAGATATTTTTTCATTCTTTTCAATGACTGCATTATATTCCCTTATGTAGTTATATACAACTTTGCTAACCATTACTTTATAATGTTTTCTTTAGGGGATTATTTCTTCTTTTTCTATTAAAAAATGCTAAAATGAAGTTTTTTATTAAATATTTTACAGATACATCTTTTGAGATTGAACCATATTTTTAAAACTATCAGTAATTTCGTTACAAAATATTTTATAATTTATAGTAATTTTTCAGTTGAAGCTCTTTGTTTTTCTAGATATAGATTATATAACTTGAAAATAATTGTAATTTCAAATTCTCCACTGCAGCCTTTTGACTAAATGTGACTTCTGTATCTCTAGAATAATATCAAATGATAGTGAAGACACTATCCTTGTCTTGTTTCTAACTTCCATGAGAATAATTCCAGTTTCCCTTTTTCAACATGATGCTCGCTTTTCAGGTGCGATTGATGCATTTTATTATTAAAGAAAGTCTTTTTCTAATGATATGTAGGAAGTATGATGGAAATATAAAATCACCATTTAGCAAATGTTCATTTAGTAACAACAATCGCAGGTGGGATTCATCAGTGGATTCTTAAAAGTTTGATGAGAAACAAAATGTTTGTATAGTCAAAGTATTTCCCACAAGTGTTTGTTAAGTGGAAAAAGCCCTAGCCGTTTTGGCTCAGTGGATAGAGCATCAGCCTATGGACTGAAGGGTCCCAGGTTCGATTCTGGCCAACGGCACATGCCTAGGTTGTGGGCTCGATCCCCAGTAGGGGCTGTGCAGAAGGCAGCCAATCAATGATTCTCTCTCATCATTGATGTTTCTATCTCTCTACCTTGCTCTTTTAAATCAATAGAAAAATATATATTAAAAAAAATAAAGTGGAAACAAAATCTGATAGACACCACCTTAAACAAATTGATTCAAGCTAATGTCACCAATTGTGAGACATATTGACATCAGGTACCAAAATGCATAACCTGAATTTAAACATGAAGGAAATAATGTAGATAAGACAGTCTATAAAACAGTATAAAAATCCTGAAGTCAAAGAATGCCTGTTCCACTGTCTCAGTTTGGAGAAGAATAAGGGGATGCTGATCCTGGGTCAGAAAAAGGACATCAGTATGACAAGTGGCAACATTTGAGTAATAATTATAGACTTCTTAATGGTATTGTGTCAGTGTGAATTTCCTGGTTCTAATGATGCTACTATGATTATATGATACTAGAGGCCCAATGCATGAAATTTGTGCATGTGTAGGGTCCTTAGTGGCTGCTGGCTGCTGGCCGCTGGCTGGGGCCTCCCTCCTTTGGCTGCCGGCTGCTGGCTGGGGCCTTCCTTCGTTCCATGCTGCCCTCATCATAGCAAGTTATCGAACTCCCAGTCTCCCAGTCAAATTCCCAAGGGGACACTTTGCATACTAGGCTTTTATATATATAGATATTCACATTAGGGCAAGCTGAGTAACTGATGTACAGGAACTAACCTATTGTACAACTTTTGAACCTTTGAAGTTATTTTAGAATAGAAAAAGATAAAACAAGCAAATCATATTCACAAAACCCCCAAAAAGTCTTTTTTAGAATTCTTGTGTTGCTTACAGAATTTTTGGGTAGACTAGAGTAGTGGTTGGCAAACTCATTAGTCAACAGAGCCAAATATCAACAGTACAATGATCAAAATTTCTTTTGAGAGCCATATTTTTTAAACTTAAACTTTTTCTAATACCACTTCTTCAAAATAGACTCGCCCAGGCCATGGTATTTTGTGGAAGAGCCACACTCAGGGGCCAAAGATCCGCAGTTTGCTGACCACAGGACTAGGGAATCGAGCATGTATACTTCATGACCAGGACCACAGCGAGGTGATTTGGCTCAGTCACACCAAGGAGCTCTTTTAGCAGAAACCCAGCTGTCATCTCTGTTACACTGCTTCTTAACTGGTGATGCAAGAATTGTACACTAAAATCACTTAGAAGAACCAAATGCCTTTATCACTCTGCTCACCAGGAATTCTTATCTCCTTGCATGCAGATACTGTGTTATATTGTTCCTTTTTTCTGTTTTTTTAAAATTAAATCTTTATTATTCAGATTGTTACATTTGTTTCTCTTTTTTCCCCTCCATAGCTCCCCTCCACCCGGCTCCCTCCCTTCCCTCTACCCTTACCTCCCTCCTGTTGACCTCATCCATGGTGTATGATTTTTGTCCACTCTCTCCCTGTACACCCCTTACCCCTTTCCCCCTGAGAATTATCAGTCCACTCCCTTTCTGTGCTCCTCATTCTATTATATTCACCAGTTTATTCTGTTGATTAAATTTTTAGTTGACTCAATTTATAGATTCACTTGTTGATAGATATGTATTTGTAGTTCATAATTTTTTTATCTTTTACCCTTTTCTTCTTCCTCTTCTAAAAGAGTACCTTTCAGCATTTCATATAATACTAGTTTGGAGTTGATGAACTCCTTTAGCTTTTTCTTATCTGTGAAGCTCTTTATCTGCCCTTCAATTCTGAATGATAGCTTTGCTGGATAGATTATTCTTGGTTGTAGGTTCTTGCTATTCATCACGTTGAATATTTCTTGCAACTCCCCTCTGGCCTGCATTGTTTCTTTTGAGAAATCAGCTGACAGTAGTATGGGTGCTCCCTTGTAGGTAATGAACTGTTTTTCTCTTGCTGCTTTTAATATTTCTCTTTGTCTTTTGCTCTTGGTATTTTAATGATGATGTGTCTTGGTGTAGTCCTTTTTGGATTTCTTTTCTATGGGGTTCTGTGTGCTTCCTGAATTTGTAAGTCTATTTCTTTTACCAGATGTGGGAAGTTTTTAGTCATTATTTCTTTAAATAGGGTTTCAGTATCTTGCTGTCTTTCTTCTTCTGGCACCCCCACAATTCTGATTTTGGCATGCTTGAAGCTGTCCCAGAGGCTCCTTACATTATCTTCACATTTTTGGATTCTTTTTTCTTCTTGCTTTTCCAGTTGAGTGTTTTCTGATTCTTTATATTTCAATTTTTTGACTTGATTCTTGCCTTCCTCTAGTCTGCTGTTAGGTCTCTGTATAATATTTTTTATTTCAGTCAGTATACGTTTAATTTCTAGTTGGTCCTTTTTTATCTCTTCTTGAGTCTCGCTAACTTTATCCAACTTTTCTAGGATATTCTCAAAAAACCTTATAAGCATGGTTTTTAACTCTATATCCAGTCGTTTGTTTTTCTCCATTTCTTTTGTTTGTGATCCCTTCCCTTGTCTTGGCATTTTCACTATGCCGGGAGAACTTCTGTGTTGGATTCAGCCTTATGCTACAAAACTTGCAAAACTGCAAAAGCCTCTCTGTTGAGCTTGGGATGGGTGGAGTCTCAGGGCTTAAGGAACCGCCTTGCCTTCTAGTCGGCCCCACCCTCCCTGGCCCCTGAGTCTCACGTGACTGGGTAATTGCTGGAGGGGTCCCTGTGCTCATGCCCTCTCTCGCAGTGCCTCTAGACTGCTGCCCCTCCGGCTCCCCTGTGCTTCGGGACCACATGAGTCTGGGTCCCCAGGGTTTTTCCCGAAACTGTGGTTTAATGGAGTTAGAAGTGGCACAGTTGGGAGGGTCTGTCTCTTGCCCACTCCCAAAAGCCAGCCGCACAATCAGCAGTCGGTCCTCTGCTCGCAGTGCCGTGCGCGCTACCAGATTTCTGGTCTTTTGAGACTCCCCTACATTTCCATGCACTTCTCCCCCTTCACAGTCCAAACTCCCCCTGTATGAGTTTTGGCTAGACCTGGGGTTTAGTGTCATAGGATAAGGTGTTCAATGCCGTTGAGAGTCTCCGTTTCCCTCCAGTCAGAGAAAGCCAGCAGGTCCTCTGGCACCCACTCTCTCTGCAAGCGCATCTCCGTACCTCAGCTTTTTACAGCTCCTCTGGGTCTCTGTGAGCCCCTCTCTTTCCTTCTAGTTGTAGAATTTCCACTCAGGCAGCTTTCCTGTGGTTCTGGATGATATCCGTACTGTCTTTTAGTTGTAGTTTTGAAATTGTTGTGTGAGGCAGCAGTGTAGGTGTTTACCTATGCTGCCATCTTGGATTATCCTGAAATAAATTTTCTTGATTTCTGACTTTCTGTGTGTGAGACTAAAGTTATCCTGATGATTGACAGGGAAAGAGAGGCATCAAAATGTATATGTATAGTAAATCATGGGTTTGACAAATATAAACTTTGACTTCTGTGTTTGCTCTGAGCCACTTTTAGTTTTCCACTTTTCCTGTCAACTCATACCGTATATAGGTAGTGAAGAACTTTCTGGTTGCTATAAGTAGTTCACAGAATTTACAATTCATAAATGAAATATTGAAGTAGAAGCAGTTAAAGAGCTAAGTTAGATCTTTATTCATAGCAGGGCAGTAGGTACTGATTTATCTGACATATTTGTTTTTGTTGGAAAAAAAAATTTCCATTTTTATATTCCAACTCTTGCTTGACTTTGTATTATGTTAACTTGAAGATTTCTTTGAAATTTTTATAGGTGTGTATTTGTGTGTGTGTGTGTTTAACAAAGATCCTTTTAATGTTGTATGACCAAGAAAAGAATGTGTACAGATAATAATTGCCAAGCTAAAGCTTAGGAGCGTGCTCCAGTTATATTGAATGAAGTACTAATGCTTATAATTTTTTTTTTCCTTTTGGAAGTTGGTAGGTGGGCAGTTTGATTTGGAAATGAATTTCATTATCCAAGAAGGTGAAAGTATCATCTGCATGGTGGATCTACTAGAAAAATGTGACATTACTTGCCAAGCAGAAGTTTGGAGCATGTTTACAGCCATTCTGAAGAAGAGCATACGAAATCTTCAAGTCTGCACCGAAGTAGGCCTTGTTGAAAAAGTGCTTGGGAAAATTGAAAAAGTTGACAGTATGATAGCAGGTATGGTGTAATGGATGTGAAGAAATGAAGTTTGATTCTTAAGTACTGTATTTTTCTTGTATAGTAGCTAGAGGCTCACTGCATGAAATCCATGCACTGGGGGGCGGGAAGTGTGTGTTCCTCAGCCCAGCCTGTGCCCTTTCGCAGTCCCGGAGCCCACAGGGGATGTCTGACTGATGGCTTAGGCCCACTCCCCCCCGGAAAGGCTGCCGCCACCACCGTTGGGCTCACAATCTCCCCCTGTGAGATTGCACTGACCACAAGGGGGCAGCTCCTGTGTTGAGTGTCTGCCCCCTCGTGGTCAGTGTGCGTTATAGTGACTGGTTGTTCCACCGTTTGGTTTTCATATTACTCTTTTATTATATAGGATATTTATTTAAGAAATACTTGAGCATCTAACATGTAACTGGAACTTTAGTGTCTGAACTCTTAAGCACTGTATATTTTAATTCTTCAAAAAATATAAGCAGCTTAATTATTTTGTTGTTTTCTTTGTTTCCAGATCTTTTAGTTGACATGTTGGGAGTGCTGGCTAGCTATAATTTGACAGTTCGAGAACTAAAGCTATTCTTCAGTAAACTTCAAGGAGATAAAGGACAATGGGTAAAATAAAACTAAGTACTCTTTGGTATTTGAAAGTATACAGAGGGATCAGATGTCAAAATGAAGGAAAGGGATCAACCAAAATAGCATTTAGATCTATATAGATGCTTTGCCATGACCTGACACAGATGTGAATTAAAGGAACTGGGTTTTTTAGGCAGTAAATTTTTCCTATTCTTCACCATATATCCAACCCTTTTTTTTTTTAGGAAAAGGGTAAGGACAAAAAAAAATAAAATAAAAGTTTTAGGTTGGAACTCCCAGATTCTCTTTCTGTTGATCTGAGTACTGTATTTTCCGGCGTATAAGACGACCCACAACTTTTCCAGTTAAAATACAGATTTTGGAATATACCCGCCCTATAAGATGACAACTGGCGTATAAGACGACCCCTGACTTTTGAGAAGATTTTCCTGGGTTAAAAAGTCATTCTCCAGAAAATATGGTAGTTTACCTGTAACCCTTACATACGAATGACCCACTTAATAAACAAAATCCCCTACACCTTTTAGGTAATTGGATCCACCTCATTAGATGCAACTTAGTGGATGGTGTGAAGGTCAACTTATTTTGAACTCTACCTGCCTTATCAAACTGTTTTTTCCTATTACTTAATTATTTCTCCCTTAGAATACTAGCAAATATTTCTCTCTCTCTCTTTTTAAAAAAAATATATATTTTATTGACTTTTTACAGAGATGAAGGGAGAGGGATAAAGAGTTAGAAACATTGATGAGAGAGAAACATCGATCCGCTGCCTCTTTCACACCTACTGGAGATGTGTCCACAACCAAAGTACATGCCCTTGACTGGAATTGAACCTGGAACCTTTCAGTCCACAGGCCGATGCTCTATCCACTGAGCCAAACTGGTTAGGGCAAATATTTTTCCATTTTGCATTTCTAGGCTTACTTTAGTGCCCTTTAGAGATTGTTGTTCATAGCAGCTGCTAGTTAATCCTTAATCTAGCTCTGTTTAAGTGTATTTAAATTTGTGCTCTGAGTTATGTACTCTATTGTATTAAAATGGTTAGACTCTTTAGCTTATTTGTGTCAAACTCTAGTTCTCTGGCTACTTTTAAGATCTTATCACTAATTTTCAGCAATTTTTATTTCTTTATGTGGTTTACTTTGTGTTTATCTTTGTTAAAGTTCTTGAATCTATGGTTTATACTATAATTTTCATCAAATTTGGAAATACTTCGCTCATTATTTATTAAAAAAAATTTTGGTCCCTTTTCCCTTTCTTCTGGGACTCCAATTACATGTAGCTAGTGTTCACATGTGCTCTCACTCTCTCAAATTTAAAAAAAAAAAATTCCTAGAGAGGGAGGGAGAAGGAGAGAAACATCAATGATGGGAGAGAATCATCGATTAGTTGCCTCCTGCACGCCCCCTACTAGAAATTGAGCCTGCAACCCAGGCATGTGCTCTGCCCAGAAATCAAATAGTGACATCCTGGTCCATAGGTCAATGTCAATCACGAGCCACATTGCCCAAACACATGTAGTTCTGTTGAGTCTCCCATAGTCACTGAGATCTGTTCACTTTTTTCCCAATCTTTTCTCTTTGTGCTTCATTTTAGATTGCTTTATTGCTATATTTTAAGGTAACTTATCTTCTGTACTGTTTTTATTCTATCCATTAAAAATTTCAGATTATTTTTTCTGTAAATTTCAGACATTTTTTATTTCTGTAAATTTGCTTCCCTTTTTTTAAAAAAAATATTTCTATTGATTTCGCAGAGGAAGGGGGGGAGAGAGAGAGAGAGAAAGAGAGAGAGAGAGAGAAACATCAGTGATGAGAGGGAATCATTGATCAGCTGCCTCCTGCAAGTCCCCATGGGGATCGAGCCCACAACTTGGGCCTGTGCCCTTGACTAGAATCGAACCTGGGACCTTTCATTTTGGACCCTGACACTCTATCCACTGAGCCAAACTGGCCAGGGCATTGGTTCCTGTTAATATCTTCTGTTTTTACCTCATTATATCCCTGTTTTCCTTTAAATCGTGGGTAATCTTTAGTATATTTTCTTCATTCTAAAATATATTTGTATTGATGATAGAGAATCAATGATTGCTGGCTCCTGCATACCGCATACTGGGGATTGAGCCATTACCTGGCTATTTGCCCTGGCCAGGAGTGAAACCAGGACCTCATGGTTTATAGGTCGATGTTCTACCGCTGAGCCACATTGGCCAGGCTTAGCATATTTCAATAGTTGCTTTAATGTTTTTACATATATCACTGGGCATGAACATTTTTAAAAAATCTTGCAACATAAACAAATTATTTTCTGAAAGGCTTTCCCAATGTATAATCTCTCAGCAGTGTTTGTGAAGGAAAGTGCTTATCTTTTTTTTTTTTTTAAATATGCTTTTATTGATTTTTTTTCGAGAGAGGAAGGGAGAAGGATGGAGAGAGAGAAACATTGATGAGAAAAATATCAATGATCTGCTGCCTCCTGCACACTTCTTGCTGGGGATTGAGTTCATAACCCTACCATGTGCCCTTACCGGAAGTGAACCATTGACCTCTTGGTTTATGGGTCCATGTTCAACCATTGAGTCACACTGGCCAGTAAAAGTGCTGGTGTATTTTTGTTGATAGGTTTATAGAACAAGAAATTTTGAGGAATGACTTCTTTATGTGGAAATGCTATAATACAGTATTTTTATTTCAGATGCAGCGTTAATTTTTGTTACTTCATTTTTGAATTTATTTTAAAAAATGAGTGTGATTGTAGTTACTTGTTATTACACTTTTATAATAAACAGTGTGGTTGATGAAAAGTTTTTTGATCTCTTAAAAGGGAAGTTTTCAACCTAACATTTAGGTAAAATTCTGCTGAATTCTTTTGGACAGTTAGTAATAACTTAGAGCAGCAACCATGTGTGATGAAAGGGAGCCAGTGATTTCACTTATAGTATGACACGGTTTTGAGCTTTTAACAAAGAGGACTGTTCTACACTTTATCTCATTTGCTTGTAAACTGATTAAAATGATAATGTATATCTGATTGACCTTTGCTTTTTTTTTGGTAAATATAAGTGAAGTTTTTCATTTTAGCTGTTGGTTGTTTAATGCTTCAGAGGAGATTGTGGGTCAAAGAGGCATTAATCAAATAACTGTAATGTGTATAATATGTGCTATATAGTGAGGTATATTGTAGAATGAGATATTATAGGGAGACTTGATCCATTCTCAAAGGTTAGGGAAGACTGACCTGAGGAAGTCACCATGAAGATGAGCTCGAAAGGATGGGTACTATTTGTTTATTTATAGGGCAGGGAAATAGGCTTAGAGCATTTTTAGCACAAGGAATAGCTTGTGCTCAGGCCCTTTTTTGACAGAGAGGACATAGTGGATGGAGTGCAGAGAAGAGAAAGTTGAAATGCAAAATGAGGCTAACAATGTAGGTAGAGATAGATAAAGTATCTATTAGGCCATATTAGGGGTTTTGGTCCTTATTTTAAAGGCAATAGGAAGGAAGCTACAGGAAAGAATAATATCAAGGTAAAATTGTAGTGGTTAAAAGCATAGACTCTGGAGTCAGACTGAGTTCTGATCCCATCCTCTTCACTTACTACCTGTGTGATCCTGGACATGTTCTTCTGCATCAGTCACCTTCTTTACTGAATGGCTTAATAATTCCTACTGTGGTTATAAGGTTAAAATGTTTTATTTTTAATATGCCCTTAGAGATAGAACCAGTAAGCATTATTTATATGTGAAATTAAAATGTCTTAAAGAGGTATGGGTGGTGGGCTAATTTACTTGGTAACTTTAAGAGATCATTTTTTTGCTGCAGTGTGAAGAGTTTTAAGTGTAAAATGATATTGGCCCATATTTACTATATACCTTATCCATCTTATAGTATTTCAAAAAGATGGCATCAAGTTTGTTGCTTACTTATTAAAATAATTAAAAATAACCTTTCTCTGGTTATTTTATGCTTTTTAGCTTATAGCATTATTTGGTTTTTCTTGGGTGTATCGAAGTATGACTGTATGAAAAGTAGGTAGTTTTGTTGGATGGTACATAATATGGTTAATGAACTGGTGATTATTTTCATAGCCTCCACATGCTGGGAAGTTGCTCTCCGTGTTAAAACATGTGCCTCAGAAGTATGGTCCTGATGCCTTTTTCAACTTTCCAGGA
This sequence comes from Lasiurus cinereus, assembly GCA_011751065.1. Lineage (NCBI taxonomy): Eukaryota > Metazoa > Chordata > Mammalia > Chiroptera > Vespertilionidae > Lasiurus > Lasiurus cinereus. The sequence goes on along the minus strand of JAAGEH010000293.1, from coordinate 29,936,295 downwards.
AAAAGTGCTGCAGTAAGTAATCTTTATGAGGAAGTCACTTGAAATTCTTTCTTTTGCTCCTTTAAAGTACAGCCCTATAAACACCCCTGCCAGGTTCTGTATTAGGTAGTAACTTCTTTACACTACCTTAATCCTCACTGCAATGGTGCATATTACTTTTTACTAACAGTTTGAGAGGTGAAGAAATAGAATTTCAAAGAACTTAAGAAAGCTGCCAACTCACACCTTGGGGCAGCAATAGAATAAGAACCCAATTCTTTTTAATATAGTAGTCATGGTATCTTATGGACTTCGCTCTGCATTCCAGATGTTTATATGTAACACTTTCACTTTAATCTTTCTGAGTGTCTTTATTTAGTGTTATATAGTTATTTATTTCTGTTTTTTTTACACCTGGTGGGCAGAATGAGAGTAACTCTTCGACTTGTGAGTTTCCATATTATATCAGTTTTAAGCATTCTTTTTTTTTTATATTTTATTGATTTTTTATAGAGAGGAAGAGAGAGAGAGAGAAAGTCAGAAACATCGATGAGAGAGAGATATCGATCAGCTGCCTCCCGCACGCCCCACAGTAGAGACGTGCCCACAACCAAGGTACATGACCCCGACCGGAATCGAACCTGGGATTCTTCAGTCCGCAAGCCGACGCTCTATCCACTGAGTCAAATTGGTCTCGGCAGTTTTAAGCATTCTTATAAGCTGTTGATCAGTTTATAAATAAGATAATTATTTATATTGATAAACTGTAAAGTTTCAGAACATTATATGACTATAATATTTAGTGTATATATGTTATTTATGGAAGCTTCTTTTTTTTTTTTTTTAAACCTTTTCATTATTATGTTGTTCTTCCTGTTAACAAGCAAACGTTTTCTTTGAAGATATTTCAGCTGGTTCTTTTTCTGAACTTACCTTTTATTCATTTTTTACTTCGGTTCTCATAATATCTTACTTGCTTGTTAGACTCTATGTAGCGAGGCAATACCTGTAGAAATAAAAGAGTGTTTTAAGATAGTAATATTTGAATTTTTTACACACAAAAAAAACTTCTTAATTTGGAATTTTTTATTTTTCATGTTTTCCCATTATATTTCCTTAATAAACATTTTAGATATGAAGCTTTTGAGAATAATTTGACTCTTTTGGCATTAAGCTTATCATTTGTCTTGAATATTAAAAATTTATTCATTTGAGATTAACCGTTTTTACTGGATGTTATAATTTTAATGGGTTTGTGTATTCCGGACAATTCATACAAATGGAATCATACAGTATCTTTGTGACCTGTTTTTTTTCACGTAGCATACTGTTTTCAGGGTCTGTCCATGTTGTAACATGTAGCAGTGCTTCATTCCTTTTTGTGACTAATATTCTAATGTAAAAATACACCTTGTTTTGTTTATTTAATCATTCATTCACTAGTGGATATTTGAGTTGATTTCACTTTTTGGCAAGGCAGCAATGGGCTTTTGTGTACAAGGTTTTATGTGGACATACATTTGAATTTATCTTGTGTGTGTGTACCTAAGAGTGGAATTGGTTGGTCATATGGTGTATGTTTAACCATTTGAAGAATTTCCAGGTTGTTTCCACAGTGGCAGTATTATTTTACAATCCCAGAAGCAATTTATGAAGGTTCCAATTTCTTCACATGCTTGCCAACACTTGTTAATGTCTGTCTTTTTTATTATAGCCATTATAGGTGGGTGTGAAGTAGTATCTCCTTGTGGTTTTGGTTTTCATTTTCTTTAATGGCTAATGATGTTGAGCATCTTTCTAAATGTCTTTAGTGGCCATTTTTATATCTTCTTGGAGACATGTCTACAGATGTTCATTTAAAATTTTTATTTCTCGCCGAGACCGGTTTGGCTCAGTTGATAGAGCGGTGGCCTGCGGACTGAAAGGTCCCAGGTTCGATTCCGGTCGGGGGCATGTGCCTTGGTTGCAGGCACATTTCCAGTGTGGGGTGTGCAGGAGGCGGCTGATCAATGTCTCTCTCTCATCGATGCTTCTGACTTTCTATCCCTCTCCCTTCCTCTCTGTAAGAAATCAATAAAATATATTTTAAAAAAAAGAACAAAATTTTTATTTCTCTATTACGAATTGTGAGAGTTTTTTCTATATTCTGGTACGTGTTACTTATTAGATAAATGATTTGCAATTTTTTTCTTTCACTATTTTGCCTTTTCACCTAAAAAATATTTTTATTGATTTCAGAAAGGAAGGGAGAGGGGAGAGATAGAAACATTAGTAACAAGAGATGATAATTGATTGGCTGCCTCCTGTATGTCTCCCTGCAACCTGGACATGTGCCCTGACCGAGACTTGAACTGTGACCTCCTGGTTCATAGATTGACACTCAACCACTGAGCCACACCGGCTAGGCTCTTTTTACTTTCTTGATGGTATCCTATAAAGCACAAAAATTTTTAACTTTAAATATGTCCAATTCATATATTTTTTCTTTTGTTACTTGTGTTTTAGTGCCATAATTAAGAAACATTTTCCTCACCCAGTGTCATAAAAATTTACCCTAATTTTTTAATGAGAATGTTATAGTTTCAGCATTTACATTCACATCTGTGATCCTTTTGGGGTTAATTTTTGTATCTGATGTAAGAAGTGAACAACTTATCCCAGCATATTTTGGCATTGATATTTTCACCTTGTATTTTGCATAAACTTTATAAATAACTAAATACCCACATTGAATTGTCTTGCCAGACTTGTTGAAAATCAACTGACTACGAATATAAGGTTTATTTTTGGGCTTTCTGTTCTATTCCATTGATCTGTATTTATATCTTATACCACACAGCTTCATTATAGTAGCTTTGTGCTGTAGGTTTTGAATTTTCTATTATGAGTACTCTCTAGTATTCTTATTTTTTAAGATTCTGGCATTACAGTGATCTTTTAAATAAAAATTTAAATCAAGTGGTAAAGTCATGTATATAGTGACTTCTCAATACAGTTTAAAAATGTGAAAAAATTGTTACAAACAAATCCTTTTCAACTTTATATTTGTTACAAAATACCATATTCCAAGCTTTTTCCCTTAACTTTTATTCCTTTTTTGTGCATCTTTCCCTATTCTATTACCTTAACATTTCAACAACAAAGTTCCACTTTGATATCACTACCTATCTCTTTTAATTGGAATATCTTTGATATGTTCATTGTTATTTCATAAATAAAGCGAACAAATTAGTGTGTCCAGAAAGTCACATAGGATATTTCTAATGTTGGATTAAATATCATTATTGCATATTTTAGAAATTATTAAAAGTCTTCCAGATAAAGATTCTAGATATTTTAATCATGACACAGAATAATAAGTATTGTAAAATCTAATTTTCATGATTTCACCAATAAAGTTTTTGATGTGAGTCAGTAACTCAAAGTTTTTTTCTCTAGGCGATTGCATTACCTCCTATAGCCAAATGGCCATATCAGAATGGTTTTACATTTCATACCTGGCTTAGAATGGATCCTGTAAATAACATCAATGTGGATAAGGATAAACCGTATTTATATTGGTATGTATTTCTGTTCCTTAGTGTTAATTATCTTACTTTGAAAATGAGAATGATATTTAGAGGTAAAATGAAAACCTATTCTCTAAAGTTTCAGAACCAGCAAAGGTCTTGGTTATTCTGCTCACTTTGTTGGGGGCTGTTTGATTATAACCTCCATAAAGTCGAAAGGAAAAGGCTTTCAACACTGTGTGAAATTTGATTTCAAGCCACAAAAGGTATGTGATCTTCTGAGTCATAGTTGTGTTAGCAAGTTATACTTGCCTTGAAGATGCTTTGTTTGAATATTATTGTCATAATATGTGGTATATCACAGCTCTGTTTATACTGCTTCAGAAAATGAAGAATAAATCACTGGACAATTATTAACCCCTCTGATTCGGATAACAAAAAGAGAGGGTATTTAGTTATCTATAGAAGTTTAAGCAAAATACAAGGTGAAAATATCAATGCCAAAAATTTTAGTATTATTACTACTAGTAGTAATATGTGTTGTCTTTACTACTTTAAAACTTATTATTAATAAGGGTTTTATTAAAAATGTGTATATATACATATATAGGTGGATATAAAGATATATGCATATGTAGATAGGTGGGTATAAATAAAGCAAATAAGACATAATGTTGACAATTGTGGAATCTAGATGGCAAGAAAGAGGGTGTTTGTACTAAACTTTAAACTTTTGAGGGGTTTATTAGAAAATTTTCATAATGAAACATTGGAAAATAATATTATGATTAAGTTCTTATCCTCTGAGAGCTCCCTTGGTTAAATTATTATAGAGATTGAATATTGAATTTAATACAGTTAGTCATATTATTTTTTTATTGTAATTTATCATTTAATTTGTACTACTTACCGTCAATGTGATTGAGTTATTAGAAGGATTATTAAATCTCCCTCTCTCTTTTTAAAACTGTTTTTGCTTATTCAGTGGTATATGGTAACTATAGTGCACATTTATAACCGATGGAAGAACAGTGAGCTTCGGTGTTATGTGAATGGTGAGCTAGCTTCCTATGGAGAGATAACATGGTTTGTCAACACCAGTGATGTAAGTAGTTTGAAATGTTAAGATGAAAAAAAATTTTTTTTTTTAAGTGTGAACTTTTCAAATCAATATATTTTACATTGAATATAAATTTTGGAATACTGCAGTGGTGTGTTTTATAGTCATAGTTTGTCTATCATGTTTTTAAATTTTATTCTTATTATTGATAGTATAATAGGTATCTCCCATTTGCTTCCCTCTTTGCCCACCTCTTCCCAGCCCCTATCCTCTTTTCTTTCCTCCCCTGGCTTTCACCACACTGTTTTCATAACCAGGGGCTATGCATATGTGTTTGTTGGCTAATCTCTTTAAGAATAGAACTGTGATAATGTGTCACATAAGATATTACTCAGTTCTTGTTATAAAATTATTCTGTAGAGGGTAGAGATAAAGATTTATATGAAACATATTGGATATATCTTGAAAAGTGTGTGTCATTGGTCCATTGATCAAATTAAATGTGTGAGATCTACAGGGTTCTGATAATTATTATAAATGAGTTAAATGATGCATACTTATAAATTTTGCATATAATTTGTAGCTGTTATAGATAACTATTCTGTTATAATGTTTTCAGGATTCTAAAAAAGATCCATGTATTAGAATTAAATTTAAATATTTTCCTCCCCCAGGTTATGTTCTTACTAGAAAGTTTAAGAAATACAGATCAGCCCTGTTGGCATGGCTTAGTGGTTGAGTGTCGACCTATGAACCAAGAGGTCACTGGTTCAATTCCCAGTTAGGACACATGCATGGGTTGCAGGCTTGATTCCCAGTGTTAGGCGTGCAGGAGGCAGCTGATCAATGATTCTCTCTTATCATTGACTAAAGGCCCGGTGCATGAAATTTTTGCACTGGATGGGGGTGGGTCCCTCAGCCCACCCTGCCTCCTCTCACAATCCGGGAGCCCTCATGTCCTACTGATGGCTTAGGTGCGCTCCCTGTGGGCCTACGTTGTCAGTAGGCCTCCCTCTGCAGGAGGCAATCTGGCTGATCAGGGGAAGGCACCACCTCAGTCACCCCACTGCTGCTGCCACTGCTGTCTACCACAGCTGCCACGGTGTTTTCATCAACATGGACTTCAGTCCCTTCACCAGGAAAAATGACAACTTTCTTTAGGCATTTTTAAGATATCTCTTTCATAGGATATGACATTTTTTTCTCTCTCTTTTTTTTTATCCTCACCTGAGGATATTTTTCCATTGATTTTCAGAGAGTGTGAAAGAGAGAGGGAACGATAAGAGAGAAACATCAATGTGAGAGGGATACTTTGGTTGCTTCCTGCATGAGCCCTGACCTGGCCCCTGGCCAGGGAGGAACCTGCATCCTAAAGTAAAACTGCTAAATTAGATGCAATCTGGCTAATGTCACTTTTTCAATTTCTAGACAGAAATTAGTTATATCTTTTAAAAGCCTAAGAATTCTTTTCATCTTCTCACTTTGCTGATCATTATATGTCACTTACCAGGGCTGTTATTTAATTGTAAATAGTTGTATCAGAGTTATGTTTTTTATAGAAAAGGAAATGATCATTCTGTGGACCTCTAATGTCCCAATTATAATGAAGGGACTTGCTGTCAACGTTTTACTCTAGGCCTGTGCTGGGCTGTGGCCTGTGTTCCCAGGCTGCTTGGTGGGGCCATCCTGGCCTCCTGGGGCCGGCGATGGTCCCAGGAGTCTGCGGGCTTCGCACCCATCCCCGGGACCCAGGCAGCTTGGCACCACCCCACCTCTGGCCGCTTGGCGCCTGCGTATGCAAATTAACCTGCTGTATTTGTTGGGTTAATTTGCATACTCCTGATTGGCTGATGGGCATCATGGAGGAAGGGTCAATTTGCATCTTTCTCTTTTAATAGTGTAGATGTTTCTATCTCCCTCTTCCTTCCTCTCCGAAATAAATAAAATAATTAAAAAAAAGAAAGAAATGTAGACCAAGGAAATGAATACAAAGTGTGTTTCACCCATTCATCATTATCTCCTTTTATTTTTTTATTGCCTTTAGACTTTACCTTTATTGTCGAAAGTAGGTCCCCTTTTTTCCCCTATTGACCTGCTCACCATTCTTCCACCCAGCTCCTCCTTTTATGTATATCTTATGCTATATGTATTTACATATTTATAAGAACTCAGTTTGTTGTAACAGATTAGGTTTGAATATCAGTTCTGAATATCTGTCATTTAATGACTATATGACCTTCCTTAATCTGTTAAGCCTCAGTTTTCTCCACCTAAAAATGGGTATAAAATAGTATTTATCTCAGAATATTAATGTGATTAAGTGAGATACTGTTCAGTGATCCACTAGCACATTGCTCAATAACTGTTGTCATTATTGTATTGTTTTTTAAACCTGTTTTTTCCCTTACATTAAACTTTATGAATTGCTTCTTGCATTACAAGCATTGTAATAAATACCTTTATTTTCCAAAAGCCCCAATGTTGCAAGATAAGTACTATTTTAATTTCCATTTTACAGATGAGACTGAAAGCCCAGAGAGTTTAGGTAATTTTCCAATATCAGTAGCATGGTTTTTCTTTAGAACCCAAATGTTAGCATATTCCCTAAGGTCAATATGTGTTTTTCAACATTCTTTCCAATGGTTTCTAGGTACACAATGACAGTTTCAAAGAAATATGGACAACTTTACTTCTTGTCCTCTTTGTTGTACACATGGGTTTTCTTAAATGTGGGTTTTGCAACCTGGATGTTGATAAAAGGATTTTTTTTTTTTTCGTAGAAGAAAAAGAATACATTTGCCTTTCTGGATTTATACATTTCTATTGAGGGATTGCATCTCTTCCCATGACTTTACTTCTCATTTATATCTTGATATCTGCAAAAAGCTGTCTAAAATTTTATTTAATATTAAGACTATATGTAAAATGAATATTCTATATATAAATCATCCCTCCTGTCAACAAAAACCTTGGGATTTTCTTGCATGAGAACACTAATATGATGGAAAGCTTTATATTTTGTTAAAAAAGAAAATAAAACCACAGCTATCGGTTGTAAAAAACTCTGTTTTTACAGTTTTAACTTCTCACCAAACCTATAGGACCTTGTTGATAGTTGTTTCTCTGTTCACATGAGCTCACAGTAAAGGCAGATTCATTATGTCCCAAACTTAGCTCTTGATTTTCCTCCATGCTCCAAAACCTGCTCTTCTGTCTGGTTCTGGAGTTATCCAGTTATGAACCTTCAGAGTCCATAATGAAATCTCTGACTCTGTTTCCTACAGTCATTTTGTCGTCAAGTTTTGATTTTACTTTGGTAAACGTGTCTTATCTGCTTTTCTGTGAGATATTTCTTGATCACTACAACAGATGGGAAAGAATGAAGTGTAATGGCTAAATGAATTATTTTAATCTATTTGGATTTTAGTTTAAAATGAACATTTGTACCAATTTAGGTTGTTATTTCTGGAGAAGATAATTTTTTCCTAATAAAATTTTCTGTGTTCTTTCACAGACTTTTGACAAATGTTTCCTGGGCTCGTCAGAAACAGCAGATGCTAATAGAGTATTCTGTGGTCAGATGACTGCAGTGTACCTTTTTAGTGAAGCTCTTAATGCAGCTCAGATCTTTGCTATTTATCAGTTGGGCCTGGGATACAAGGTACTTTACTTGCTGTTCACTGCTTAATCAGTGTTAGTTGAGCTTGATTCAAAGGTGGGTGTGATGCATGAGACACCTTACTTTGGCTTATGGACTGTGTATGTCAAAGTAATTATGAGCACCATAGGAAGTCACAGGAGGCCGAGGGTACTTTAATATTTTGAGGGGAATACGGTATACTTGTCATATGTGGAGCACTACCTCAAGTTTCGACTTTAGATCATGTTGCATTTCTTGTAATGACATTAATCTTTGCACAGCTAAGTTTTCAATAGTTACTGTGATAGAAAGTAAGTAGCACATGAAAATTAGTGTGAAACAATGAAGATGAGGTATGAAGTTTGTTTCCAAAGTAGGAGAACTTGTACAGTGACCAAGATGCATACACACACCATTAATAAATAATTTAAGGGAACATGTATTTTTCCCCTAACTTGTGCATTAATCTTTTTAAATGGCAACTAAATTGTTAAATATAAAGTTGTTTGGATCAAACTACTTAATAAACAGAAATGTTCAATATGTATTTTGGTCTAGAGCATACAAAATTACTGAGATGCTAAGAATGTCACAGACCAAGAAAATTTGGGAACTTTAGGTAAAGCAATTTTTGGTATAGTTTTTTTAAGGAGCCATTTAATGTTTGCTATGTTTCTTTGAAAGCAAAATCAACTTTGAGTTGATTTACATTTAATAAAGTATACATATATAAAGTTACCATATGATTGAACAGTCATATATATATATATATATATATATATATATATATCTCCAAAATAATTGAAAGCAGGATCTGAAAGAGATATTTGTGTTACGCCTGTTCATTGCAGCATTATTTATAACTAGAGGCCTGGTGCATAAAATTTCATGCACTGGAGTGGGAGTGGGGGTCCGTTAGCCTGGCCTTCCCCCTCTCACAGTCTAGGAGTCCTCAGGGGCGGAGCGTGACCTGGTGATCAGGGGAAGGTGATGCCCTCATCACACCTCTGCTGCTGCTATTGCTGGCAAGGCAAGGCAAGCCAAGCCTTGTCTGGCCCTGGTTGCCTAAGCCTCACATGGCCCAGGGCGGCTGGGTAGCCTCCATTCGAGGCTTGTCTGTGCCTTGGGCCGGCTCTGGATGTCTGGGGGGCTGAGAGGACTGGGGGACTATGGAGGCAGGCGCATGCCATGAACCTGCCCCCCCCCCCCCCCCGTGTGGCTGAGGGACTGGGTGCTTCCATCTTGTTGCTGTGGGTGCAGCCATCTTTGAGGGTGTGACAGTCAATTAGCATATTCCCTCCTATTTGCAGTGGGTTCCACCATCTTTGTGAGGGTGTGATGGTCATTTAATATATTCCCTCTTTATAAGATAGGTTAGCCAAGAAGTTGAAGCAACCTAATTGTCCATGGACAGATGAGTAAAGAAAATGTGGTATTATATACAGTGGAATATTTTTTAGCTTAAAAAGAAGGAAGTCTGTCACATGCAGTAACATGGTGAATCTTTTTTTTTGTTGAGGTATTAGTATTTTTTAAAAATAAATCTTTATTGTTCAGATTACAATTGTACCTTTCCCCCCCCATAGCTCCCCTCCACCAGTTCCCACCCCACCCTCTGCCCTTACCTACCCCTGCTGTCCTCATCCATACATGTATGATTTTTGACCAGTCTCTCCCCGCACTCTCCACACCCTTTCCCCTGATTCCGAGAATTGTCTACCCACTCCCTTTCTATGCCTCTGATTCTATTATATTCACCAGTTTATTCTGTTCATCAGATTTTTTTCACTTGATTTTTAGATTCACTTGATAGATATGTATTTGTTGTTCATAATTTTTATCTTTACCGTTTTCTTCTTCTTCCTCTTCTTGAAGAGTACCTTTCAGCATTTCATATAATACTGGTTTGGTGTTGATGAACTCCTTTAGCTTTTTCTTATCTATGAAGCTCTTTATCTGCCTTTCAATTCTGAATGATAGCTTTGCTGGGCAGAGTAATCTTGGTTGTAGTTTCTTGCTATTCATCACTTTGAATATTTCTTGCCACTCCTCTCTGGCCTGCATCGTTTCTGTTGAAAAATCAGCTGACAATCGTATGGGTGCTCCCTTGTAGGTAATTAACTGCTTTTCTCTTGCTGCTTTTAATATTGTCCCTTTGTCTTTTGCTCTTGGTATTTTAATTATGATGTGCCTTGGTGTGGTCCTCTTTGGATTTCTTTTGTTTGTGGTTCTGTATGCTTCCTGGACTTGTAAGTCTATTTCTTTCACCAGGTGGGGGAAGTGTTCGGTCATTATTTCTTCAAATAGGTTTTCAGTATTTTTCTCTCTCTCTTCTTTTGGCACCCCATAATTTGGATGTTGGTATGCTTGAAGTTGTCCCAGAGGCTTCTTACACTATCTTCATATTTTTGGATTTTTTTTTCTTTTCTTTTCTGGATGGGTGTTTTTTACTTCTTGGTATTTCAAATCTTTTGACTTGATTCTTGCACTTCTCTAGTCTGCTATTGCATCTCTGTATAATATATTTTATTTCAGTCAGTGTATGTTTAATTTCTAGTTGGTCCTTTTTCATATCCTCGAGGGTCTCACTAAATTTATTGGCCTTTTCTAGAAAATTCTTGATAAACCTTATAAGCGTGGTTTTGAACTCTATATCCAGTCATTTCCTTTCCTCCATTTCTTTCCTTGGTGAACTATTTCTTTGTCTCTGCATTTTGGCTGCTTCCCTGAGTTGGTAGAGTGGTTTTGTGTGCTAGGTGTCCTATAGGGTCCAGTGGCTCAGACTCCTCAGTTACCTGAGGTGGACATTGTTGGTGTACCCCTTTGTGAGCTGTGTACACAGTCCTGTTGTAGTTAAATCTTGATTGTTACTGGTATCACTTGGAGGAATTGTTCTCCAGGCCCATTGGCTTTGAGGATCAGCTGTTGTCTATGCTGGGAAAACTTCTGTGCTGGAGACACCCTTATGAGATAAGACTTGCAAAAGCCTCTGTGCTCAGCTTGGATGGGGTGGAGTCTCAGGGTGGAGAAGACATCCCTGGCTTCCCGTCACCCCTACCCTAAGAGGACTCTGGGTCTCAGTGTCCTACAGTAATCACTGCAAGCACTTCTGAGAGAAAGCCACCCTCGAGTTCCACCCACTGCCAGACAGTCCAGTTTCTCCCTGAATGAGTCTGGGTCCCCAGAGTCTCGCTTGGAACTGGAGTTCAGAGTTGTAGGGAGCTTTTGTCTCCCTCCCGGTTGAGAAACACAGCTTTCTCTGTGTGCAGGCCTTGGTATCTCTGCCTTCTGCAGCTCCTCTGAATCTCAGTGTGCTTTTCTCTTTCCTTCTCGTTGTAGAATTTCCACTCAGCCAGCCTTCCTGTGGTTCTGGATGATGTCCATTTTTGTCTTTTAGTTGTAGTTTTGAAATTGTTGTTGGAGATAGCAGTTTAGGTGTTTACGTATGCTGCCATCTTGGTTTCTCCATCAACATGGTGAATCTTAAGATTATTATGCCAGTCACAAAAAGATAAATACTCTTTGGTTACACTTAAACAAGTTATATAAAGTATTGAAACTTACAGAATTAGAAAGTGGAATTGTGATTGCCAGGGAATGGGGGGAGATGGAAATGAGATATTCATTGAGTATTGAATTTCAGTTTGGCAAGATTTAACAGTTCTAGAGATTTGTTGTACAATGTGCATATAGTTAACACTACTGTATTATAGACTTATAAAATTTATCATCTTAAATATTTTGTACTTTTTATCAAAGATTTTAAATAATGGCACAATAAAGACAAAATACTCTTGTGTATATACTAAAGTTTTACATTTTTTAAAAAATGTAAGATTTTACTGTCCAGTTGACTTGTTTTCCGTTATATTTTTAACTTGAATTCAGTCCACTTCAGAATTAAATGTGCAAGCTCATCCTAGTTGATTGTGTTAGGAAAATGATCAGTGGTGTGTCTCCTTAAATTTTTATAACTGTGGTGCTTTGTATCTGGATTTTCTTTTTGTGGCATTCTATCTCAACTGTTCTACTTTTTTATTCTTAGGGTACATTTAAATTCAAAACGGAAAGTGATCTGTTCCTGGCTGAGCATCACAAACTTTTATTGTATGATGGCAAACTCTCCAGTTCCATTGCTTTCACATACAATCCTCGTGCTACAGATGCCCAGCTTTGCCTTGAATCATCCCCTAAGGACAACCCTTCAATTTTTGTTCATTCACCACATGCACTCATGCTTCAGGTACTAGCTAGAATCTTTTAAAAATATTTCTAATGGTAACTTTTGATTTTTATTGATGTGTATTTGGTAGCTTCTATTAAATACGTGCAATGTAACATTCTCTTGTTATGCTTTATTTTTAATTGTTTTGGAAAATAAATCATTGGGATGTTTATGGTTCTTCTATTTTATAAGGATGTGAAGGCAGTTTTAACACATTCCATCCAAAGTGCTATGCATTCAATTGGAGGGATACAAGTGCTGTTTCCGCTTTTTGCACAGTTGGATTATAGGCAGTACTTATCTGAGGAGGTTGACTTGACTATATGGTGAGTGCCTTTTTTTTTTTTTTAATTTGATGTGAGTTACTGTCATTGTCCAGTTGCACAGTACTTTTTCTGCCTTTTAAATTTGTTGTAGGGTTAAAAAATATAATTCAAATAAACTTGTGAACTATAAATGTTATTACAAATTCATATCAATAATAATAGTATTGATTTAAATTATTCCTTATCAGTAGGAAATGTAGAAGCTCTAAAAGAAGTTCTTTGTTTTTTTTTTTTTTTTGTCCAGCTGGCATAGCTTAGTGGTTGAGGGTTAACCTATGAACCAGGATGTCACAGTTTGATCCACATTTTCAGTGGTGGGCATGCAGGAGGCAGCCATTCTCTCTCTCATCATTGATCTTTCTCTCTCTCTCTTCCCCTTCCTCTCTGAAATCAATAAAAAGATATTAAAAAATAAGTTGTTTTTTAAATAAAGTTAGAAATAATGGATTTATCAGAAATAAATACATTGTATAATATTCTAATTAAAAATTTTAAATTGTTATTTGGCAGTGACATGAGAATTTAGCTTTTCATATTTATTGATTGTAGGTAATTGAAATCTAAAATTTTGATGTTATATAATAGATGCTTTAATCTTTTTTTATTAGATTGTATGTTTGGCACATTTTGTCTCCTGTATTACAGTGTTTGAGTCTAAAGAGGCAGAGACTTATTAATTCTAGGACAAGTTATAAAGCTTTGAAAAGGATGTCTAAATGAATTTTTCATGATTCTGTAGGGTAGTGAAACTATTTACAGTAAAATAATTACATTTAATTTATTGAGTAATTTAAAGGAGTTTCCAATTTTCCCTTTTGAAAATCTTTCTGATTGTTGCTTTTATTTAATTTGAGGTTTACTATCATTGTATAACTTCAATAATGTAAAAATTTTCTCCAGAGTATTTTTAGGAAACAAAATGACTTTTTTAAAAAAAGGAATGAAGTATCAAATCTAGTATTTATTGATTTTAGAAAATGAAAATGATTCTTGACACATTACTACTTCATAAATTATTTTTTTGCATCCTAGTTTGAAATCTTTGTTACAAACTTAGTTATTTTTTTATTTGGTTATCTTTTTCTTTTCTACATCTTCATTGGAATTGCTCATAGTTAAAAGCAATTTTGTGGAGGAGGCTGATTGCTAGTCATGTTTTCTCTTTTTTTTGTGAGAAAGTCTCAGAGTCTTTGGAAAAAAAGGTAACAGCTGACCTTATTCCATTTCAGATACCTCTAAAAGTTGTGAGGATAGAAGCATGACTGCTCAATTTTAAAAGTCTTTCAACTGCTTGTTGAATTCTGATTTTCCTGTTGGAATAATGAACACAATTCTTAGTGTTTGATGACTTCAGTTTGTCTTCAACTGTAATTTTTTTAAAATATGTTTTATTGATTTTTTACAGAGAGAAAGGGAGAGGGATAGAAAATTGGAAACATCGATGAGAGAGAAACATCGATTCAGCTGCCTCCTGCACACCTCCTACTGGGGATGTGCCTGCAACCAAGGTATATGTCCTTGATGGAAATGGAACCTGGGACCCTTCAGTTCGCAAGCCCATGATCTATCCACTGAGTCAAACAGGTCAGGGCAACTTTATATTTTTTATTGATTTTAAAGAGAGAGGCAGCAGAGAGAGACAGGAAGGAGAGAGAGAGAAATCAATTTGTTATCCCACCATTTGTTCATCCATTGGTTATTTTTGTATGTGCTGGGTTGATGGGAACTGACTGAGCTACCTGGCCAGGGCTCAACTTTACTTTCTTATATTCTCTTTTCTTGTTCTGTTCCAAGTAGGCCAGTCTGGAATCCTAACACATTTTGAGAATTTCTACCCAACTCTGTTTGCTCCATGTATTTTTTTTAATGCCTTTATATATTTAATGTTAGCCATTTTATTACTTGTTTTTGGTCATTACTTATTTTTGTGCATGTTTGTTATATTGTTTCTAAGTAATTCACTTATTTACATGTTTGTGATTCAATATAGGAAATAAGTATTTGAATAAATTCTAATTACATTAAAATTCTAGTCCTGGAATAATGTTGAGGCAGTTTTAGTAGAACTTATATTTCCTTCAAATAGAGAACTTTTACTAAGATTAATCTACCTAACTTAAACAACAACAACCCACATATATATATATTTTTAAAACCATAGTTTTTTTCTTATTCCAGTTCAACTTTGCTGGCTTTTATCATGGAGTTGTTGAAGAATTCAATTGCCATGCAGGAGCAGATGCTTGCCTGCAAAGGCTTTTTGGTAATAGGATATAGTCTTGAAAAGGTAAAGTATAAAATGCTTTTTACATGTCTGATTCTTAATTTCTAGGCCATGACTTAGTCTCCTAAGTGGCTGAGAAACTGGGTCTGCAAGTGTTTCCAAGTGTCTCTTTAGTTATGTAGAACTACGTAAATTAAAATAACCTTTTGTTGTTGTTATCTTGCCACCCATGCTTTATTAAAGAAAAGTTGTTAAAGTCTAATGTCATCTTTAACTTAGAGTATAGCTAATAGGCTAACATTTTTCTGATATTAGCAACTTTTAATTTACTTTTACTTTGCCTTGTGATGATAGTGACCTTTGAAATATCTTGTCTTGCAGTCTTCTAAATCCCATGTTAGCAGAGCAGTGCTTGAACTTTGCCTTGCATTTTCAAAATATCTGAGTAATCTGCAGAATGGGATGCCCCTACTCAAACAATTGTGTGATCACATTCTTCTTAACCCAGCTATATGGATTCATACCCCACCCAAGGTAATATATATGTGTATATTGACTTTGATTTAATGTCTTCAAATTTTTATTTTTATTTATTTTATTTTTTTGTTGAATCACAAAAAAGGAAATTTATTACCTGTATATGGTACGGTAGTAGTTGTCATCACAAACCAGCTCACTGATTGGCCGCAGCATAGCTGGTTCTGTTCAGCCAGTGCGAGGTCTGTCTATCTATCTATCTATCTATCTATCTATCTATCTATCTATTTATTTATTTATTTTTTCCACATGGGGGCAGGGTTTTTTTTAAATTAAATCTTTATTTTTCAGATTATTACATTCGTTTCTCTTTTTTTCCCCTCTATAGCTCCCCTCCACCTGGCTCTCACTCTTCCTTCTACCCTTACCTCCCTCCCGTTGATCTCATCCATAGGTGTATGATTTTTGTCCAGTCTCTCCCTGTACACCCCTTACCCCTTTCCCCCTGAGAATTATCAGTCCACCCCCTTTCTGTGCTCCTGATTCTATTATATTCACCAGTTTATTCTGTTGATCAAATTTTTAATTCGCTTAATTTATAGACTCACTTGTTGATAGATATGTATTCGTTGTTCACAATTTTTTGGCTTTTACCTTTTTTCTTCTTCCTCTTCTAAAAGAGTACCTTTCAGCATTTCATATAATACTGGTTTGGAGTTGATGAACTCCTTTTTAGCTTTTTCTTATCTGTGAAGCTCTTTCTCTGCCCTTCAATTCTGAATGTTAGCTTTGCTGGATAGAGTATTCTTGGTTGTAGGTTCTTGCTATTCATCATGTTGAATATTTCTTGCCACTCCCGTGTGCCGTCTGGCCTGTATCGTTTCTTTGAGAAATCAGCTGACAGTCGTATGGGTGCTCCCTTGTAGGTAATCAACTGTTTTTCTCTTGCTGCTTTTAATATTCTCTCTTTGTCTTTCGCTCCTGGTATTTTAATTATGATGTGTCTTGGTGTGGTCCTCTTTGGATTCCTTTTATATGGGGTTCTGTGTGCTTCCTGGACTTGTAAGTCTATTTCTTTTACCAGATGTGGGAAGTTTTCAGTCATTATTTCTTTAGACAGGTTTTCAGTATCTTGCTCTCTCTCTTCCTCTGGCACCCCCACAATTCTGATGTTGGTACGCTTGAAGCTGTCCCAGGGGCTCCTTACATTATCTTCACATTTTTGGATTCTTTTTTCTTCTTTCTTTTCCAGTTGAGTGTTTTCTGATTTTTAATATTTCAGATTTTTGACTTGATTCTTGCTTTCCTCTAGTCTGCTGTTAGGTCTCTGTGTAATATTTTTATTTCAGTCAGTGTATGTTTAATTTCTAGTTAGTACTTTTCTATTTCTAGTTGGTCCTTTTCCTTCTCTAGTTGGTTCTTTTTCATCTCCAGTTGGTTCTTTTTCATCTCCTCTTGGGTCTCCCTAACTTTATCCATCTTTTCTATGATATTCTTAAAAAACCTTATAAGCATGGTTTTGAACTCTATATCCAGTTGTTTTTTTTCCTCCATTTCTTTTGTTTGTGATCTCTGCCTTTGTCTCGGCATTTTCACTATGCCGGGAGAACTTCTGTGCTGGATTCAGCCTTATGCTACAAAACTGCAAAAGCCTCTCAGTTGAGCTTGGGATGGGTGAAGTCTCAGGACTTAACAGACCGCCTTGCCTTCCAGTCGGCCCCATCCTCCACGGCCCCTGAGTCTCACATGACTTGGTAATCACTGGAGCGATCCCTGTGTGCGCGCGTGTGCTCTCTTGCAGTGCCTCTAGACTGCTGCCCCTCTGGCTCCCCTGTGCTCTGGGACCATATGAATCTGGCTCCTCAGGGTTTCGCCCGAAACTGGGGTTTAGTGGAGTTAGAAGTGGAACAGTTGGGAGGCTCTGTCTACCGCTCACTTGTGAAATCCAGTGGCACAATCAGCAGTCAGTCTTCTGTGCGCAGTACTGTGCGCGCCACTAGACTTCTGCCCTTTTGCGACTCCCCTAAATTTCCATGCACTTCTCCCTTTTCACAGTCCAAACTCCCCCCCGTATGAATTTTGGCTGGATCTGGGGTTTAGTATCGTAGGATAAAGGGGTTCAATGCCGTTGGGAGTCTCCGTCTCCCTCCCGCCAGAGAAAGCCTGCCAGGTACCCGCTCTCTTCATGCGTGCGTTTCTGTACCTCAGCTTTTTGCAGCTCCTCTGGGTCTCTGTGAGCCCCTCTCTTTCCTTCTAGCTGTAGAATTTCCACTCAGCCAGCTTTCCTGTGGTTCTGGATGATGTTTGTTCTTCCTTTTAGTTGTAGTTTTTAAATCGTTGTGCGAGGGAGCAGTGTAGGTATTTACCTATGCCGCCATCTTGGATTCCTCCCAAATTTTTATACTTGAGTGATAAATGAGGATTTTTAAAATCCTTTTGTGTGCTATTATATAAGATTTCAGTGGAGTTCGTTTTTGACTAAGCATATTTTTTAAGGTTAATTTGCAAGTCAGTATATCTTTTCTTTTATTTAAAAACAATATTTAAAAGAAAATCTTTATTTTCTGGTGTTATATAAAATAAAGTTTTATTTCAGAAAGACTTTAAATTACTAAATATGAATCAAAGTTGGACAGTTCCAACTTTATAATGGTTTTATAACTACAGTTCTGTTCTCTTTCAAATATATGTATATGTGTATACTAGAGGCCCATTGCAGGAAGATTCCTGGAAGAATAGGGCTTTCTGTGGCTGTCTCTGCCACCTCGCCTGTTTCCCTCCCTTCTCCGCTGCCTGCCTGCTTCCCTCCCTTCTCCGCTGCCCCACTTGCTTCTCCACAGCTTCGCTCCCTTCTGCAGCGCTTGGCTTCCTTCAATGCTGTCTTCAGTCTTTTTTCACTCTGTTCCTGGGTATGCAAATTAACCACCATCTTGGTTTAATTTGCGTACTTGCTCCTGATTGGCTGGTGAGCATGTCTTGTGGGCGTAGCAGAGCTATGCTCAATTTGCATGTTTCTCTTTTATTAGATAGGGTATTTTTATTCCTTAACTCACTGCTCTCTTTCCCTCTTTACACACATATCCCTTCCATCAATATGATGAATTCCTCAGATTAATTGTTAAGAAATAGCTGAAATTTCATCTTTACTTGAACATTGGTCTCATTTAATCATTTTAATCTCACATTAATTCAAATTATTAAATACAATTGTTTTTAGACACAATTTGTTTAGTACTGTAACAACAAACCAATTAGCTGTAATTGAACATCTGTCTATTTGTGCTAAAGCATATAAGTAAAACTTTTGATAAATCCTCATCTATCAAGTTGTTCTAAAATATTAATAGTGGGTAGTGTTAAGCAGAACTTGAAACAAATTTTTATTAAATTGCGTAATTGCATCTATTTCATCTGCAGTTTTTGTTAGAAGCTGTATTATTTCAAACCCATTAATTTTCTCTCTGCCCCCTCCCTCTCTCCGTTTTGGTCCACTTGCAGTGTTTATCATTGTTTAGAATAGCACGTACTTATTTTAGTTGTCAGAAAAAAAATGTCTGCAGGCTTTTTGCTTTTTCTAGAGTCATAGTATCTTATTTTCAGCTGGTCTTTTCAAATGATAAAGAGAAAAACAGCTGCTGACTCTGATTGCCATTTGGAAATAATCAAAGGAGGCAGCTGGAGGTTGTAGCTTTTTATCTGCGAGTTCAAATTTGACCTCTTTCTCTTCTGTGACCTTTGCTCTTATTTCTTTACAAGGATTGTTTCAAGTTACTTTTTAAACTTTTACTAGACACATCTTTGTCTTACTAAACAGCATATTTGTAAGGCTTGGGATCTCTTTTGATGTGATCAAAATAACTGTTATTAATACTAAGTTATAGGCAAATGTTTTAAAATTTTTATTATATCATTTCCTTAAGTTCTCAGTATTATTACACTCAGTTTGTTACCTTTTCCTTATTAATAATTTTTTAAAATTTCCTCTTTAGAATTTGTAGTTGATTTATTAATACTAAACTTTCCTTCTCTTTTAGCCATCTGCTTTGTGTATCCATGAGGGGTTATATCTATTTTTGTTTTATTAGAAATGTAGTTATAACAAAGGCTAGATCCAAAGTTTGTTTGACGTGAAGGTCATACAATCTGGGTGAGGGAGGAACTTTTTAAGTAAAGTAATATGAGTCTGGTCAGTGTTGCTCAATGTTTAGTGCATTGGCCCTTGCACCAAAGGATCATAGGTTTGATTCCTGATCGAGGGCATAGACCTGGATTGCAGGTTCTATCCTGGCTCTGGTTTGGATGCCTGCAGATGGCAACCAATCAGTGTGTCTCTCTCACATCCTCATATTGATGTTTCCCTCCCTTCCCCATTTCTCCGTCCTCCCTCCCTTCTATTCTCTCTAAAGAAAATCAATGGAAAAATATTCTTGGGTGAGGATTAACAAATAAAAGAAAAAGAATATGCCATAATGCATACACAATTAGATTTAGAGCAGTGATTCTCAACCTTCCGAAGGCCGCGACCCTTGCATACAGTTTCTCATGTGTTGGTGACCCCCAACCATGAAATTTTGCTACTGTTTTGCATCGTGATGTAAATATCTGCATTTTCCAATGGTCTTAGGCGACCCCTATGAAAGGGTCGTTCGACCCCCAGGCTGAGAACCGCTGATTTAGAGTCTTGAAGGAACCTGTATGGATGAATGGGAACAGAGTTTAAGCTTTACTAGCTTTTTGGTAATTTCACTTTTGATTACTGAAGTTGAGGGGGCGGATGTATGAATCAACCTTTGCTTTTGTAAAAAGATGCTCACAGTGATTTATAATATCTATTTATCTTTGATGTGCTTAGCTACAGTATTTTTAATGTCCTCAGTAACGCGATGAATTTTCTTGTATACAGAAGTCCTTCACTTGAGTGGCTGCTTTATGCTGAGCATATGGAATCTGTGTTGAACAAGACAGATCTAATTCCTGTTCTCATAGAGTTCAGATCTAATGGGAAAAGTAGATGTTAACACATAATTTGTGTGGTTATTGAATGAGGAAAGGTTTATTCATAATTAGCACATGAATAATTTTGAGATCTCCATTCTTATCTCAATATGTTGCTATCTAATTTTATCTAGTTTTCCATAGTTTTGTCACTTTGGGGCCAGAATTACTGTATGTTTTTAACACATCACTCTCATCAAATCATTTCTGAGCCTTTAAACATGTAATGGTTTCCCATTGTTTTCAGTATAAAGTAGTCCTTTTTCTAGCATTAAGTTTTCAGGCCAGTTCTCCTTTGTAGGCCTTCTAGCTTAAAAACTCAGTTATCTTCAAAGGCTAGACAGATACCAAAAACTTATCCTGGAGCGGTGTTTCTCAATCTTGGTTGTTGATAGGATCACAAGAGGTTTTCAGAAACAAAAGCAAGAACAGAATCCTATCTCCTTCAATCTAGATTCTGACTTAATTGGTGTGAGACGGGACCCAGGCATCAGTATTTGTAATATATGTGCTGCTGAAGCGAGCACCAGGCTTCAGTATTTAGTTTTTTTTTTAGGTATTTTAATGCAGTTAAGAATGAGAACCATTGTTCTAGATTTAGGGAAACCTTTTGTATCATTTACCATTATTTTCTGTTTGAAATTTCCCCTTTCTGTCTACCTATCCTACTCAGCTTCAAAGTCTACCTTAGTACCTTCTCTATTAGTGAAGATTTTGTTGACTATTTTAGCTTATTCTATAATTTCTCTGTCCTCTAAATTTATAGTATTTAATAGCCCTATGCCACTCATTTTGCATTTAATACCTATTGCCTCATAACTTCTTTTGTTGTAGTGGGTGTCTTTATTACCTTTAATTTTTCACTTAAATTTGTGTGTATTTTTAAAATCTTAACTGCCATCTTATTTCCATAATGGAGTACTCTGCATATGGATGTAAATATTTTCTGGATGACTGAAATAGCATGGTTAAGAATTTGAACCTGTCGCAGGAAGTGTTAAATATTTGCTTCAACAACAGGGAAACAGCTCCTATTTATTTGAGCAGCAGTAGCTACATTAAAATAATGTTATTTCAGCAAGTCAGTGCATTACAGTGGTTTCTAAACTATAATCATCCAAGTCTCAGTGTTAAGTGGTTCAGAATCTGCCACTATTTACCATTTATGGTTGTTAGTGATTGACTCCCTAAGTTATTTAGCTTTGATTGTTTCTTTACCAGACATTTGGATGATAGGCACCTAATTTTCTCTCTCTGAAGAAATTATCAGGTAGTTTGCAGGGTTAAAAATGAAAATGCCCTCAATGTCCAGGGAAGGTCACATAAATGTTCAGTTGTATATGATCAGGAGAGTTTGGTCTTTGGCCATGGGGAGAGTATGTATATCCTACTTTTAAAGTTGTGCATTTTTTAAGAATATCCAGTGGTAATGAAATGAAAAACTCATGATTTTGTCCTTAGAATAGAGTAAAAGCAGTCCTTATATTGTTCTAAGTATAAGAGTGTAATTATTGGTGAATTTTAGAGCCATAACTTGACTGAAATTCTGTGTTAATGGTGGGGCACCACTTAAATTCTTTGTTTCTTACATATTAAGAACTTATATTTTGAAGATAATAAATTCTTGTGTGTTTATTTAGATTATTTAGAAATAAACCTAGTAGAATCCTTTCCTAATTGGGGGACAGGGATGATAAATATATTTACAGACTTTAATGTTATGATTACAATATTGGTAATAACGAGCAGAATTCTATTTTTCTAACAAATATTTCTTAGGATCGACTTTACATGTTTCTATATGGGTTTTTTTTTTTTTGACTTATCTCTGCTTTTTTTTTATATTTTATTGATTTTTTACAGAGAGGAAGGGAGAGAGAGATATAGTTAGAAACATCGATGAGAGAGAGACATCAATCAGCCACCTCCTGCACACCTCCCACTAGGGATTTGCCTGCAACCAAGGTACATGCCCTTGATCAGAATCGAACCCGGGACCCCTCAGTCCGCAGACCGACACTCTATCCACTGAGCCAAACCGGTTTCGGCTTATCTCTGCTTTTATTTTTAGCTACTTCTCCTACTTTTATCTTTCTTTTGAGTCATTCTAGCTTCTAATTTTCTTCAAAATAAAGAAAATTTCTAAATTTTAAAACCACTATGCATAGCATAAGTAGTAATTTTATTATAAAGAAATTACACATGCTCATGAATAATTGCTGATGTTCAGTAAGAAATCAGTTTTTTCTTAAAGAACATTAGTACTGCAGAAATTTGATACAGTTGGAGTGTTTATAATTCTACTGTTGTGTGCTTGTGTGTGTATATCAGTGGATATGTGTTATATTTATTGATATGAAAGTTATTACCAAGCTCAGCATCTTTTTTTTGGAACAATAGTTTAAGTAAAGCAGCCTGAGGGCATTAGCTGGAAATGGGTAAAATGCTCGTTTGCTCCTTTGATTTAAGCTCTTTATTTTCATCCTCTAGGTTCAGTTGACCCTCTATACTTACCTGTCCACTGAATTCATTGGTACTGTCAATATATATAATGCCATCCGGAGAGTTGGAACAGTGCTCCTTATCATGCATACACTGAAGTACTATTACTGGGCAGTGAATCCTCAGGATCGAAGTGGCATCATCCCAAAAGGATTAGGTATAGCAGCTCTGTCAATGTATTATGCTGTATATGGCAAATCAGGATTTTATTTTCTTTTTTAACCAATAATGTTATAGTACTCTGGAAGTTTTTCTAAATTGCATCATGGTAAAATTTTCTTTTAGTCTTTTGCTTATTTTGATAGTTTGTCCTAAATCGTGGTTACCAAAGGTTAATAACTTGTTATTTTTAGAAAAGAATGCTATGTTTGCTGGTGATGTCTGGGGAGCAACTGTGACTAGAATGATAGTTTTAATTCACTGAAAATGAGAAGAAAATCTACATTAGCAACTGGTATTGATGATGGTGCCTATTGTCACAATGAGATAATTAAAAACAGCATTTTTATTTTTGGGGGGGGGATGAGATTTCTTACAGAAATAGGGATTATCTATTTCTAGTAAATAATGAAATCACAGCATTTCAGTAATTATTTTCCTGCATAACTAAGAGACTTAATTACTGGAAGAATAATATTCATTCATCATGTCAGGAGTTCATGGAAGGGTTCAAAATAAAAAATTTTGACAATTGGTGGTTCTTTTGTTTTTAAGTATTGCAAAACCTCCTTTAAACTGGTTTACATCATAATAGGGAGCTAATAATCACAAATAAACAGGCAATTTCAGTAAAACTTGGCACAGGGGTTCAGAGTATTGCCCTGGAACCCAGTTCTCTGTTGGCACTTTTCATGTATTCTCTCCTTTGGTAGTACCAAGCAGCCACTTCACCTTCACATTCTCACAACTTCAAGTCCAGCAAAAGAACATCCGCCTGCATTGAACATTTCCAGCAAAAGTCGATTTCATTGTCTTTGTTTCTCATTGGCTCTGATTGCATTGTGTGCCCATCTGTGTAGCAGTTATTCATCAGATTGCTCCAAACATTGAGGCTCTTCCTGCCTCTGAAACACATGATCTCAGAATGAGGATGGGGTCAGTCCCTTGATAAAACTTGTGGTCTGTTGCTTGAAAGTGGGAAATGGGTGCTGGAGAGTCAGACAACATATATTCTTATTGTACTCAAAGGCTTTGGCTGTTCAGTGATTTACAAAGATGAGGCTTCAGTTTGTATAGTACTGGCTAAAATTTCTGTTTTTGAAAAATTTGATTTTAGGGAGGGAGGGAAGAGGAGAGAGAGAGAGAGAGAGGGAGAGAGAGGGAGAGGGATGTGAGAGATGTGAGAGAGATACATCCAGTGGTTGCCTCCTGCACCCCACTGGGGATGGAACCCACAACGTAGGTATGTGCCCTGATCGAGAATTGAACCTGAGGCCTTCCGGTGCATGGGACAGCAGTCCAACCAACTGAGCAACACTAGCCAGGGCTACAGTGCTTTCTTTTAAATCCCTTTCAAAATAAACTTGAATGTTTCTCAGATAATATTCTGCCTATAATTTAGAAAGCTGTGAGGACATAACAGAAGTAATATGATCTCTTTGAGCTGGCAGGGTTGTGGTAGATCTAGAACTAGGTCATAATTTCCTGCTGACTCTTTCATGGTGCTATAGATGTATCTTATACTGTCCTGGGCATTGATGTTGTGTTCTGGCCTTGATTTTATAACTGATTAGTGACCTTGGGAACTTCTTAGACTTCAAGTGAGAGAGCTGGACAAACTTTATGATTCTATTGTAACTCTGTAACCTATTCTTTTGGAATTGTCATGTGGAACAAATTTTAAATAATTTTCTTCCTCTTTTAATTGACCTGTTCAAGGTCATGGTGGTCCTATGCTTTGGTGGTCTAGGAACTAGTTGTAAATAATGATTAGTGGGGAAAAAATTGCAGAAAACAGGTACTCACTTAGGATCTCAGAACAATGGGTATTTGGTTTCAAAAGCTTTCTGGGAATTATATGTTTGAGACATGAAAATTGACTTTAATGTGAGCCATGTGTGACCAAGGAATTGCTCAAGAAGAGGAGATGTCAGAGGTGGCCAACATAATGTTTAACTTCTTCCTGAATGATACTGAGTTATACTTCTTGAGATTTTTGTATTAGCTTACAGCAATGCTGACAGTAGAGAAACGTTTTTTCCATACTAAATTCACATAAAATTTTGGATTTTTTCTTTTTTTGTGTGTGTGTTTGTGGTGAACTTATGTTGTTATAGTATTCTGAGTCTTTTAAAACAAAATGTAAGTGCACATTATTATTGAATACAAATTTTATTACCTAATTTTTATGTTTTGAAATTCCTTTGACATTATTTAAAAACAAACTTCATGCTAGTTTCAGTGTATCCCAATTTGTTCATTTGGAGTATTATATATACAGTTGCATATGAGATTGAATGCTTGTCTTC
Source organism: Lasiurus cinereus (assembly GCA_011751065.1). NCBI lineage: Eukaryota > Metazoa > Chordata > Mammalia > Chiroptera > Vespertilionidae > Lasiurus > Lasiurus cinereus. The sequence goes on along the minus strand of JAAGEH010000293.1, from coordinate 29,910,890 downwards.
TTTAGGACACTAACGTTTATGTTTTTTTATAGTAAGTGGAAACATTGGAAATGTGAATTTTATATTTAGCTTTGAGGTATTTGAAACACTAAATGTGTGTGTATTTTTTTTTTTTAAAGATGGACCACGACCTAATCCAAAAGAAATACTTTCTCTAAGAGCATTCTTATTGATGTTCATTAAGCAGTTAGTGATGAGGGTGAGTTCACTTTCTTATCTTATAGCATTATAGCTTGTCTGTACTTTAACATAATTTTAGATAAAATACATTCTTCGTTTATTTGCTTTGTTACTAGGGTTACACATTGGAAAATACTTTAAAAAATATTTGTTTCTATGTTTGTTTTCTGTTCATCTTTCTTGGGCATACAGAGATATACATTATTGGAGAATCTGAGATAGATAATTGTAATATATTTTATATGAATTTTTGTAGGAGTTCAAGTGTATTTATTCTTTCAGCAAATATTTACTGTTTCTAGTCTCTCTCTGGTAATGCTTAATGCAGCAATCAACAAGGAAGTTTTATTTTTAGGGAGTTCCTTATAGCCTGACATTCCGATTTTCAGAAATAACTTCCCTATATAAATATACCAGGTAGGTGTGTCAGCCTTTAAAAATGATTATGCTTTGACCCATTTCATTCTACTATAATGAAATTTAGTGTTATTTTTAAGGAAGGTGTTTCGGTTTTATGACAGCAATATATAAATGTATTTGTTGCCAATTTTTATTCAATATTTTCCTATATCATTTTATTTCTTGTTTGTTACAATTTAATGCTTTATTAGCTGTCGCGTAATATTGTGGTAAGCTGATTTAACTTTTAGTATATATTGCAGAATCAGATACATTATTTATTAAAAAATCCCTTATATTGACCTTTTTTTCTTTCCTAATGTTTTTGCTTGTTCCCTAATTTTCTTATTTTTTTTTTGATTGCAGGTTATTTTTATGATTAATATTGGATAGACTACAAATTTTATTACCTAATTTTTATGTTTTGAAATTCCTTTGACATTATTTAAAAAAAAACTTCATGCTAGTTTCAGTGTATCCCAATTTGGCTACACTGAAAATTTTCATACTAGATTCATTTGAAAGGCTAAAAATTTTCATACTAGATTCATTTGAAAGTCCAATGTTTTTACCAGTGAAGTTACTACTACATTTTTAGTGCTTAACATTTTAACTTGGTAATTTTAGAAACTGTTTCTTTCACTCTCCAAATTTATTAGAAAAAAAATAGCAAAGTTATCTTCTGTATTTAGAGGAATGATGGGTATGGGTAATACGTTTTTATTTATCATTAATAAGTATTTCTAGCTTACTTGAGGATTCTCTAGATTAACTAGATAAGTTATCATATAAGGTGTAGAAAGCAAATACTGATGAGGTCCTCTTCTGATCTACAGTCTTGAATATTGCATGTCTTCTTCAGTGCATCTTTCAGTTTATATTTTAAATTTAATTCTATATTACATTATCTTTTATATTTATAGCAGCTATGTTGACAAATCTATATGTAAAATTTCCATCAAAATGTTTTTATATGCAAATTTAAGATACTTGTAATTATGTTTTTAAAGGATTCTGGAGTAAAGGAAGATGAACTACAGGCCATTCTTAATTACCTACTCACTATGCATGAGGTAACATTTGAATTTTATATTTTGGGATTCTTATTTTTTGAAGCTGTATTGCAGGCTTTTTTAAAAGTAAAAAAGTTAAATCTTTCATTAGTGATATACTTATAATGAAGAATAAATGTATCTTAGAATTAAATGTTCGCAACCTTCATATGAATAACCTTTATTACCTCAAGAAGGCTCAGAAATATCATGAAAGACTTTAAAAGTGTTAAAGTTAGAACCCGACCAGTGTGGCTCAGTGGTTGAACATTGATCTGTGCACCAGGAGGTCACATTTCGATTCACATGCCCAGGTTGTGGGCTCTATTCTCAGTAGGGGCATGCAGAAGACAGCCTATCGATGTTGATGTAAAATGACTAAAAGTGATTGGATTTTTAAAAAATATATTTTATTGATTTTTTACAGAGAGGAGGGGAGAGGGATAGAAAATTAGAAACATCAATGAGAGAGAGACATTGATCAGCTGCCTCCTGCATGCCCCCGACCAGGGATGTGCCCACAACCAAGGTACATGCCCTTGACCGGAATTGAACCTGGGACCCCTCAGTCCGCAGGCTGATGCCTATCCACTGAGCCAAACCGGTTTCGGCGAATTTTTAAATTCAAAGCACAGTTTTCCTATTGATTTTGCATGTTCAAATACTGTTAACTCATTAGTAGTGATGTTTAAAATTATGTGATTGAAAAGGAGGTTGATATATATTTTTTTCCATTATTATTTTTGGTTAATTTTTACCTGAGGATATTTTTTCCATTAATTTTTTATTTTATTTTTTAAGATGGAAGGAAGTGGGGGAGGAAAGTGTGAGGGAGGAGAGAGAGAGAAATATCTGTGTGAGAGAGATACATTGATTGGTTACCTCCTACAAGTGCCCCTACTGGGGCCAGGCATTGCACCTGCAACCCAGGTACTTGCCCTTCACCAGAAATCAAACCTATGACCCTTTGGTGAATGAGCCCATGCTCTAACCCAGCTTTTCTCAACCTGTGGGTCGCGACCCCTTTGGGGGTAGAACGACCCTTTCACAGGGGTTGCCTAAGACCATCGGAAAATGCAGATATTTACATCACGATGCGTAATAGTAGCAAAATTTCATGGTTGGGGGGTCACCACCACTTGAGGAACTGTATGCAAAGGTTGAGAACCACTGCTCTAACCGTTTAGAAACACCAGGGCTTTTTTTCCTTTATTTTTTAGCACTGGGGAAATGTAATACATGTCAGATGTAGGCTAACAATATAATCTGATTAAATGTGTTTTAAATAATTACTTTTTGTGGTGGTGAACATACAATATATTGTACAGATGATATGCTGTAGCATTGTCCAAGTTGGCCCTAATAATATGCATGCATTCTGAAATATTCAGCAAAGGTTGTGAAGGATTTTCATTAATTTTTTTAATTTCAGAATTCTTATATGCTCTTCTATAAATGATATAAATGATAGCAAGTTATACAACATACAATATTTGTTGACTCACTAAACATTCATTGATATCTATATCTTTAATACTGAAAATAGATAATAGATGAGAACCATCCAGCCATCATTTCAAAAAAAGTCTTCTATTGGAACTTATTTCATGAGAGGGTTAGTGGACGAAATGGTTCAGGTTAATTTTAGGAAATGATACAAAATATGTTGCCCCCCAATACTATTGCCAGATTCACTATTAGATATTAAAGGCTCTAATATGTCTAATGAAAAAATGTAGTTCCTCTTGCCCCACTGTTTCTTTAAACATAAATCTTCCTTTAAAAATACTGTTTAAAAATACTATTTAAAAATAAATCTTCCTTTAAAAGTACTGTTTAAAAAGGCAGACATATAATATCTATAGAATATGTTTTACAACACCTTGATATAGTATAAGAGGCATTTTATTTCTTTACTAGAGGCCTGTTGCACAAAATTCTTGCATGGAGCGGGGGTTTCCTCAGCCTGGTCTGCACCTTCTCCAATCTGGGACCCCTCTGGGGATGTCTGACTGCGAGTTTAGGCTCAATCCCTGTGGAATGGGCCCTAAATTGGCAGTCAGACATCCTTCTTGCTATCTGTTACTGCTGGCTTCTAACCACTCACCTGCCTGCCTGCCTGATTGCCTCTAACCATCTCTGCCTGTCTGATCGCCACCTAACCACTCCCCTGCCAGCCTTATGGCCCTCAGCTGCCCTCTCTCCTGCCGACCTGATGGCCCCCAACTGCCCTGCCTTGCCAGCCTGATGGTCCCCATTGATCCCTGCTCTCAGGGATCAAGAGCAGAAGGAGGTCCTTCTACCAGGCCGGGGCTTACCCCGTTGATCTCTACCCACACAAAGGCCGTGCCTACCCTGCTGGGGCTCTTGGATCAATGTTAGAGCAGAGGCAGGTGTTTCCCACCTGGCCTGGGCTCTGTCATTCATCCCTGCCCACAGGGAGGCCCTGCCCACCAGGCCTGGGCTTTGTGATCAGTGGCAGAGCAGAAGGAGGCCCTTCCCACGAGGCCTGGGCTCTGCAATCAATAGAAGAGCAGAGGGAGGCTTTTTCCATAGGGCCGGGTCTCTGCCATTAATCCCTGCCCTCAGGGGGGTTCTGCCCACCCTTCTGAGGCTCTGAGATCAATGGCAGAGAAGAGGGAGGCCCTTCCTACCAGTCCGGGGCACACCATTGATCCCTACCCACACAGAGGCTTTGCATACTCTGCTGGGGCTTTGGGATCAGTGACAGAGCAGAGGCAGGCATTTCCCACCCTGTCTGGGCTCCACCATTAATCTCTGCCCCCAGGGAGGCCTTGCCCACCCTTTCAGGGCTCTGTGACCAGTGCTGCTCAGAGGGAGGCCCTGCCCACCTGGCTGGGGCTCTGTGATAGGCCCTCCCAGCCTTGGTGGCTTGCCTCGGCCCTGGCAGCCACAGCTTTGTCTGGAAGGACATCCGGAAGGTAGTCCCGAAGATGTCCAGTCTAATTAGCATATTACCCTTTTATTAGTATAGATTAAGAAATTATTTGAATATTTGTTGTTTACTTTTAGTTATATTATTGAATATGTATTTACATATAAAGAGCCAATTTTTTAAAACAAGTATATATATTGTTTGTATGTCTACTTGTTTTTTTAAAATTGAAATTTCTATTGTTTCAGAAGTATTCAGTATTCAAATAAGTTGTTTTTTCTTTATTAAATTTTTTTTGTCTAAAATTATTTCAGGATGACAATTTAATGGATGTCCTACAGCTGCTTGTTGCTTTAATGTCAGAACATCCCAACTCTATGATACCTGCTTTTGACCAAAGGAATGGTTTACGGTAAGAGTTTAATATATCAAGATTTTTAATGTTTGTTATCAGAGATTATTTGGGAGAGGATAGAGTCTTAGATATGAAAACCATCACTGGATTTTATATTTTAAAATAAAGTATAGGAACTTTTTATTTTCTGTGTTGCTTTTTGAAGAAATCTTTAATTGTACATGCTTTGTTACTATTTAAATTCTTTAAAAAAATACATTTTTATTGACTTTGGTGATGAAGAGAAAGGGACAGAGAGAGAGAAATATTAATGATAAGAAGAATCATTAATCAGCTGCCTCCTGTACCCCCATACTGGGGATCTAGCCTGCAAATTGGGCATGTGCCCCAACTGGGAATTGAACTGTGACCTCCTGGTTCATAGGTTGATGCTCAGCCACTGAGCCACACCAGCTGGGCTTAATTTTTGAGGAGAGATTAGGCAAATCACTCTATTATGTTGTAATTAGTGTTATTATATAGCTACTAGAGGCCTGGTGCATGAAATTTGTGAACTTGGTGGGGGAGGTCCCGAAGCCTGGCCTGTGCCCTCTGGCATTCCAGGAATCCTTGGGGATATCCAACTGCTAAGACGTCAGTCGGACGTCTTTAGCCCTGCCACGGAGGCAGTAGAGGATCCTGCCACCATCACTGTGCTTGCCAGCTGTGAGCCTGGCTTCTGGTTGAGCAGCATTCCCCCTTAGGGAGTGCACTGACCACCAGGTGGCAGCTCCTGCATTGAGCATTTAACCCCTGGTGGTCAGTGCGTGTCACAGTGACCCATCATTCCGCCACTGGGCTAAAACTGGCTCTCCAACATCCCCCGAGGGGTCCTGGACTGTGAGAGGGCACAGGCCAGGCCGAGGGGCCCCACTGGTGCACGATTGGGGCCAGGGAGGGGTGGGGGGATTGGCCAGTCGAGAAAGGACCGTGGGAGAGCTCCAGGGTGTGTCCGGCCCGTCTCACTCAGTCCGGATTGGCTGGACCCCAGCAGCAAGCTAACCTACCAGTCAGATTGTCTGCCCCCTGGTGATCAGTGCACCTCATAGCAACTGATCTATTGTCTGTCCCCTGGTGGCCAGTTCACATTATAATGAGTAGCTCAGCGGCCTCAGCATATCATTAGCATATTATGCTTTGGTTGACTGGATGGCTGGATCACCAGCTAATTAGCATATTAGGCTTTTATTATATAGGATTGTAAGATCAAATTATTTAGTAGCATTATCTTCAGGTTTTAGGACAGTAGTATTCAACTGTGGCCTAATAGAAGATCTTTGTCATCCTATATAATAAAGAGGTAATTTGCAAATTTACCATCTCTCCAGCACAGAAGATGGCCACCCCCATGTGGTCAAAGATGGCTGTCTCCAAGTGGACACAAGATGGCTGGCAGGGGAGGGCAGTTATGGGTGATCAAGCCTGCAGGGGAAGGCAGTTGGGAGGGACCAGACTCGCAGAGGAGAGCATTTAGGGGTGACCAGGCCCACAGAGGAGGGCAGTTGGGGGTGACCAGGCCACCAGGGAAGAGCAGTTAGAGGCAACCAGGCCAGCAGGGAGTGCACTTATGGGTAACCAGGCTGGCAGGGGAGGACAGTTAGGGGCAACCAGGCCTGCAAGGAAGGGCAGTTAGGGGTGACCAGGCCTGCAGGGTAGGGCAGTTGGGGGCAACCAGGCCTGCAAGGAAAGGCAGTTAGGGGTGACCAGGCCTGCAGGGTAGGGCGTTGGGGCGGGGACCAGACATACAGGGGAGTGCAGTTAGGCACGATCAGACCAGCAGGGGAGGGCAGTTAGGTGTGACTAGGTCGGCAAGGAAGGGCATTTGGATGGGGGGGACCAAACCTGAAGGGGAGCAGTTGAGGGAATCAAGCCTGTAGGCGAGGGCATTTGGGCAGATCAGACCAGCAGAGGAGAGCATTTAGGGGTGACCAGGCTGGCAGGAGAGGGCACTTCAGGGCTACTGGGCTGGCAGGGGAGGGCAGTTCGGGGCAATTGGGCTGGCAGGAGAGCAGTTAAACATTGATCAGGTTGGCAGGGGAGTGGTTAGGGAGTGATCAGGCTGTCAGGCAGAAGCAGTTTGGGGCAGACAGACAGACAGGCAGGCAGGCAGGCAGGCGAGTGGTTGGGGGCCAGCAGTTCTGGATTGTGAGAGGGAAGTCTGTTTCAAGTCTGTTGGCTACTCTGGGCTTTTGCTGTTTAAATGAGCAGTTGAACTTCCCCCAAGGGGTCCCAGATTGGAGAGTGTGCAGGCTGGGTTAAGGGACCCCCACTCTCCCAAGCCACCATGCATGAATTTTGTGTACTGGGCCTCCTTTAGTCTACTTATAATAACATCCCCAGTCCTCATTTTTTTCTTAGTCTACTTTGGGTTTGCCACAACAAAGTATTACAGACCAGGTGACTTAACAGAAATTTTTCCTCACAGTTCTAGAGACTGGCAGTCCAAGATCTAGGAGGTAGTAGGGTTGATATCTAGTGAAGGCTCTGCCTTTGTGTTGCAGATAGTCACCTTCTCACTTACATGTTTATGTAACCTTTTTTTTATGTGTACATGTATGGAATCAAGGGCCCACTCATAGGATTTCATTTAGTCTTAATTGACCCATCTCCAAATACAACACTGGCACTTAAGGACTTTAACATAAATAAGGGATGGGCACACATTCAGTGCATAACAGTCATCAGCGAAACAATACTTTTGTTTTCATGAGAAGGTTTTGGGCCACAGAAGTTTAACAACTATTTTGCTGGATGATTAGGTACAGTAACTAATTTAACGATTTAGTTATAATAAGTTTCACCCATCATTTGTCTATTACAAATTTTTTATTTGGGTACCTTTCCCAGATGACATATGATTTGAAGCGTATTTTCATATGCTTATTTGCCATCTGTATATCTTTTTTGGTGAAGTATCAAGTTATTTGGCCTTTTTAAAATCAGCTTGTTTGTTTTCTTACTGTGGAGTTGTAAGAGTTCTTTGTATATTTTGAATAAGTCCTTTATCAGATGTGTCTTTTGCAAATATTTTTTCTCATTCTTCTAATTTTCTTGATGATGTTTTTGGCAGTAGTTTTTAATTTTAATGAAGTCCACTTTATTTCTTGTTGGATTGTTCTTTGGTGTTGTATCCAAAAAGGTATCACAATTCCCAAGGTCATCTCTGTTTTCTCCTGTGTTTCCTTCTAGGAGTTGTATGATTTTGCATTTTACATTTAGGTCTATTTTGAGTTAATTTTATGAAGGGGAAGATCTGTGTCTGGATTTATTTATTTGTACATGGCCATCCAATTTTTTTCATTATTTGTTGAAGAGTATTTTTTTTTTTGTATTGCCTTTGCTCCTCCCTTGTCATAATGGGTTAAGTATATTTATGTGGGTCTCTTTCTTGGCTTTCTATCCTGTTCTTTGATCTATTTCTGCATTTTTTTTTTTGGGGGGGAAGGGGGATAATACTACGCTGTCCTGATTACTGTAGTTTTATAGTAAGTCTTGAAGTCAGGTAGCATTGATCTTATAATATTTTTCTATTTCAAGTCTGTTGGCTACTCTGGGCTTTTTCTGTCCATATAAACTTTAGAATGGTTTGTCTATATCCATGAAATAACTTACCATGGTTTTGATTTGAACTACATTGAATCCGTAGATCAATTTGGAAGAACTGAGCTCTTGAGAATATTGAGTGTTCTTATCTACGAACATGGATTTTCTTTTTATTTATATAGTTCTTTAATTGTGTTCATTAGTTCTGTAGTTTTCCTACATAATTTCCATTGATATATATATATCTATAAGTATTTCATTTTTTGGGTGCTAATGTAAATTCTATTGTGCTTTTAATTTTAAAAGCACAGAGGCCCGGTGCATGGATTTGTGCACTGGTGGGATCTGGAGGCCTGACCTGTGGGGATAAATGGACTTTCATGCTGCTGCATCCCGGCCTTACCCACCAGCTCGTCACACTCCAGCCCACTGTCCATGTTAATCCCGCATTGCATGAAGTGGCAGATGGCTGGGGAGGAGCCCGAGCCCAGGGCTAGGTGCCACTCCCACTCTTCTTGGCCCTATTGCACCTGTGACAGCTGCAGCTTGAGCGCTCAGGGGGAGTATCAGCTGGAGAGGCTCTCCACCGTAGCTGCACTCACTAGCCATGAGCCCGGCATCTGACGCCTGTCTGTCAGTTAAGCAGCGCTACTGCTGTAGGAGTGCATTGACCACCAGGGGGCAGCTTCTGTGTTGAGTGTATACTCCTTGGTGGTCAGTGCATGTCATAGTTACCGGCCGGTCGTCTGGCCACTTAGGCTTTTATATATATAGATAGATTACATTTGTTCATTGTTTGTCTATAGACTGTCATGTATTAACTTTATATTTTATGATAGTAATTTTTCTTATCTGCTCATGTGATAGATTACATAAATTTTCAAAAGTTGAACTAGCTTTGTATATCTGGGCAAAATTTCACTTGGTTATGATATAAATTCTTTTAATACTTGTTTTGGATTTGAATCTCTTTTAGAGACTTAAAAAAAAATCTTGGTTGAGGGCTACTGGGCTATCATTTTCCTGTAATGTTTCTGGTATTGGTATCTCAGAGGCAGGGTTAGGAAGTATTCTGTGAAGGTTATTGTAGAGAATTGGTTTAATTTCTTCCTTAAATGTTCAATAGAATTCACCAGTGAATCCATCTGGCTTGGATCTCTCCATTTTGGACTGTTATTATTATTTTTTAATGTCTTTAGTAGATATAAGAATATTCAGATCATCTGTTTTTTACTTCTGTGAGTTTTGGCAGATTGTGTCTTTCAGGGAATTGATCTTTTTCATTTAGGTCAATGGTCGGCAAACTCATTAGTCAGCAGAGCCAAATATTAACAGTACAGTGATTGAAATTTCTTTTGAGAGCCAAATTTTTAAACTTAAACTTCTTCTAACGCCACTTCAAATTTTGTGGAAGAACCACACTCAAGGGGCCAAAGAGCTGAATGTGGCTCACAAGCGGCAGTTTGCTGACTACTGGTCTAAGTTATAGAAATTGTGGGCATAGAGTTGTTCATACTATCTTTATTATCCTTTATATGTCCGTGGGATCTGTAATGTTATCTCCTTTTTCACTTCTGGTATTAGTAAATTGGGTCCTCTCTTTTTTTTCTTAGGCCAGCTAAAAGCTTATGGATTTTCTTTAAAGAACCAGCTTTTGGTTTTATTGATTATCTCTAGTGTTTTATACTATTTTCAATTTTGTCAATTTGTATTCTATTACTAATTACTTCTATTTACTTTGGATTCAATTTTAATCTCTTTTTCTAGTTTCCAAGAGTGGATTACTGATTTTTGTTCATTTTTCTTTTTTAGTATATACTTGCATAGCAGTTATATCCAATTGAGTGATGGTATTGTTGAATTCATCTGTGTCTACTGATTTTCTGCCTGCTGTCCATTTCTGAGAAAGGGATATTGAAGTCTCTAATTATGATAGTGAATTCATCTATTTCTCCTCACATACTTTTACACTTTATTGTTAGGCACACACATGTTAAGGACTGTTATTTTTTTCTTTGGAGGATTGCCATGTTTATCATTACATCATTCCTTTCTTTATCTCTGATAACTTTCCTTACTATGAAGTCTGCTCTATCTGAAATCAATATAGTTACTATTGCTTTCTTTTGATTAGTGTTAGCATGATATATTTTTCCTCCATTCACTTACTTTTAATGTATACGTGTCTTTATATTTAAAGTGTTGTTTTTTCTAATCCTCACCCAGGGGTATTTTTTTCAATGATTTCTAGAGAGTAGAAGGGAAGGGAGGAGGGGGAAAGAGGGAAAGTGAGAGCGAGAGCAAGAGAGAGAGAGAGAGAGAGAGAGAGAGAGAGATTGAGAGAGAGAGAGAGAGAGAAGCAGAATGAGAGAAACAGGAACACGGATGTCAAAGAGACACATCAATTGGTTGCCTTTTGCACACACCCCTACCAGGACTGGGGAACCTGCTACTGAGGTACATGCCCTTGACTGGGAATTGAAACCTTGACCCTTTATTCCACAAGTGGACACTCTAACCTCTGAGCCAAAGTGGTTAGGGCTAAAGTCATGTTTTTAAAGTCTTTTTCTCTTTTAAAGACAGTCTACATATATAAAAGCCTAAGCTATCATTATGACTGAATGACCGGAATGACTGGTTTTGACAGGTCACTGTGACGTACACTGACCACCAGGGTGCAAATGCTCAACGTAGGAGCTGATCCCTGGTGGTCAGTTGTGCTCCCACAGTGGGAGCACCGCTCATCCAGAAGTTGGTTCATGGCTAGCAAGCACAGCTGTGGCAGCAGGAGCCTCTCCTACATCCGTGGCAGCTCTGCCGAGTGGTGGCAGTGGCAGCAGGAGTGGTGGTGGTAAGCAGCAGAGCTGTGCCTGCTAGCTGGGGCTCTTTCCGGCTTTGGCACTGCTACATCTCTTGGGGGATGTCGGACTACAGTTTAATCATCCTCTGAATGATCCTGGATTGCGAGAGGGTACAGGCCAGACTGAGGGACCTCAACCATGCATGAATTTGTGCACCAGGTCTCTATTAAAGTGATAAGTGTTTTAAAAAGTTACAAATCTATGTTAAATTCACCTGTATCTTGAAATTAGATTTATAATACTGCGTATGAAAAAATTTACACACCTATACATATATATTTTAAATCTTTTGAATACTATCCTCAGAGTAATTTTTTCTTAATTTTAATTCATTCAGCGTAATCTATAAACTTTTGGCATCAACAAGTGAAGGAATCAGAGTGCAAGCTCTCAAGGCAATAGGCTATTTTTTAAAACATCTGGCCCCAAAGTGAGTATGTATGAAATCGAAAATGAACTGTAGAATATTACTTATTTATTTTACAAAAAGTAGTCTCTCTTGTTTAATTTTATTCACTAACTTCTATTTAAATTTAATCTTGTTTCTACACATTAAAAATAAAGGAGGAGTGGCAGTATATTGTCTGTCTTCTATGACACTTATTTGAATTTTTCATTTATTTTTGTTCATTATGGGAACACATATAAATTGAATTCTAGATACATTGGAGATTCATTTCAGTTGACTTGATCATTTGCTTTATCTGTACTACAAAACTGCCATATTAACCTCGTGTTTGTCACATAATGTGTTCTGCTATATGTATAATTAAAAACTAACACTTCCTTATTTTTAGTTGAATGTGGACATTTTTATATTACCTGTAGTTCCTTGTACCAGGATTGGTTTATTAGGAAAATGAACAATTTTGGTGATAGAAAAGTGTTGTTAAACTGTGGTTTTTATGTTGAATCCCTGGCTGCCTGTAAATAAAGTTTTATTTTAACACAGACAAAATAATTTATTTGCTTATTATCTATAGCAATTTTCAAGTTACAATAGCTGTGTTGAATTGTTGCTATAGAGATTATATTAGTATGGTACACAAAGTGTAAAATATTTCCTATTCAGCCATTTGCAGAAAAATTTGGACAAACTCAGTATAAAATTACAATTTATAATTCTTTAGTTTCTGAAGAATTTCTCGGAGGTTTTGGTATATTTATTTTCATGCTATTAATTTTCTTAATTTCTTATATTTCTTTTGCCTTTTTCTCCACATTGTTTTTCTACTTAACCTACTTACTGGATTTTAGATTATCATCTAAAGTAGAGTTTAGTTCAGTACTGACAGAGAATAGCAACTAGTTAATAAACAATTGCCCTGAAGATTCTGGTGGAGATTTTGGCTCTGTTGTACCATAGTTAGTCTTGCAATTTTTAAAACTTTAGCTGTGCTTATAATGCAATTTGTATTTCTCTCCTTGAAGATTTTATGATATTACAGATTCGAGGGTGAAGAAAATTGGGAGAGTTATTGAGTTGGAATTGTTGGTAATGTGACACATTTTTGTGTCTCCTTCAACATACATACTAAATAGTGGATAATAAGACTATACATTTGATTATTTCTTTCTGTATCATCACAGAAGAAAAGCTGAAGTTATGCTTGGACATGGATTATTTTCATTGCTAGCTGAAAGACTCATGCTTCACACAAATTTAATCACAATGACCACTTATAATGTCCTATTTGAGGTAGGCATGTAATTCGAATTTAATTTTACTAATTTCTTATAATAAAAATGTTTATATAATGACTTGATAGTGTATAAATGAAATAAGATCATTTAGGTTTGATGTACAAATTTGAAATTAGTTATATAATTTCTGGCTGCATCTTAATATACTATTATGTGAATTATTAAGCATGTGATCTCCTTTTTTAAAGTATTTCTTCCATTGTATTGAGTATTTGGTGTCTCATTTTATGATTAAGTAAAAATAGAGTTACAATGTTGAAATCATTTAATATAATGCAGAAGGTATTTACCTTGACAACATTGGGCTGTTTAATTAACATTAAGTGTTGTACTTAAAGTTCATTAATGGCGATGGTAATACAGTGATTATGATAATACAATGTGTTGTTTTACTTCTATAGATTCTTATAGAACAGATTTGTACGCAAGTGATACGTAAACAGCATCCAGATCCTGATTCTTCAGTAAAGATACAAAATCCTCGTATGTATTTAATACACTTTTTAAAAATTTGTTTTTGATTGTGTAAGTTTAAGATGTTCATCCTAATGATGGTTGGTATATGTATATTAATGTGAAATGTTTATTACAATGAGGTTAGTTAACACATTCATCACTTCATAGTTATAATTTTGTGTGTGTATGTGTGGTGCAGACATTTAAGATCTCTCTTTGCAACTTCCATATATTCTGTACAGTGTTGTTAACTGTGGTCATTGTGCTCTATATAACATCTTCAAAGCATGGGCACTTTATAACTTGGTCATTTGTGCTCTCTGAGTGAACACCTTCATCCATTTCTCCCAGTTCTCTTATTTTTTATACTTTTAAACTTTGAAAAACCTAAGGTAAATATTGTTGAAAACACATTAAAGAATATTTCATTACAGACAGTGATATAATATTAATTTTATTTGTGTTTGATGTTGAATTTACCTTCAAATTGACCTTAGGTTATGTGGAAATGTTTATATAGAGATTTGAAGAATTATATGCATAAGATCTTGATTTAATGTATGTTCAGATTTTCAGTAGTTTTGATTGCACAATTTAGTAACGTCTAGCTAAATTACATGAACCATGGAGGCAACTTTCATCTTAAATTACTGTCATTTTAAGAATACCAAGTTTGAAATAGAAAGCTGCCTACTTTATTGTTTATGAACTTAGTCTATTTAACAGTATTTTATTTTGGTATTTAGAATTTTTAAGTACTTTTACATTTTTATCTTGGTTTTTAAGATTATTGATATTAAAATAACTGGTTTGTGTAGTTTTGAAATATAATTACTTTTTTTTGTATTAAATTGTGTTTGTGGTATTCTATTTTACTACCAGTTTTAAAAACACATGTATCTGAAGTTTAATTTTTCTTAGCCTTCAGGGAGAAAATCTTGAAAATAAAATATAATGTAATATAAAATATATTTTAAGTGTTTATGGGAAAGATGACTTACTTAAATAAGAATTTTAGAGTATTATTATCTACATAATATACTGTCTTAGAAAAAATATACTTGTGGTTTAAAAACATAGGCTGCTTGCCTATCAGTCTTTTGTACATGTTATGATAGTTATGTGACTTTGGGTAAATTACTTTAATTTCTGGGTGCCTTAGTTTTCTTATCTCTAAAATGGGTATAATAATAGTATATAGCTATCTTTGTATAAGTATTAAATGTGTTAATACTTGTGTTTTCTTAAACCATTTGCTCCCAATAGTATATTCTAAAACTTATTGGCTATCATCATCATAATCATCATCATTATTTTAATTATCATTGTCATTATAATCATTGTTTAGGTAGAGAACTTTTGGATTTTCATTAGAAGAATTAAGCAGTTACTTCTCAAATATGATTAATTAGATGATAGAGTATTTTTTGTTTGATAATTTGAATTTAGTGCGTCAGAACCACCAAAAACCTGAGCAGAGCCTGGCTTAGAATTTCTAAATTTTTAATTGGGTAAAACTTTGATGTATTTAATTTAAAATTCAGAGTTATAGATATTTTCTTTCTTTTTTTAAGTTATGGATTTAAGCATACATTTTAAAGAATTCCTATTTTTAAAGTTTAAGTATAAGAAATCTAGATACCAATGTCACCCCAATAAATTCAATAAAAATTAAAAATAGTTATCTTAGACGATTTTATTTAAGACCATTATATAGTAGTTTTATTTGTATTTCTTCAGGGTATTGAGTGGGTTTTAATTTTGGGGGGGATTTTTTTGGTACTAATCTTACTTTTAAAACTAATCTTACTTTTAAAACCTTGATATCTTTTAAAATTCATGATGGTAAAGAAAAGGGTATGTATATACCATAAATTTTGTTGAAGAAATGGAGAATTCTCTTTTTCTGAGATTTTAGATTATAGGGTTGTTTTATTTTTTATTTTTTAAATATATTTCATTGATTTTTTACAGAGAGGAAGGGAGAGGGACAGAGTTAGAAACATCGATGAGAGAGAAACATCAAACAGCTGCCTCCTGCACGCCCCCAACTGGGGATGTGCCCGCAACCAAGGCACATGCCCTTGACCAAAATCGAACCTGGGATCCTTCAGTTCGCAGGCCGACGCTCTATCCACTGAGCCAAACCGGCTTCGGCAGGTTGTTTTATTTTTTAAGATAAACTTTATTAATTGGCAGAGATTAGGGAGAGTTGTTAGTAGTTGTACCATTATTTAATTTGTGCATAATTTAACTTGATTCATTATAACCTTTTAAAATACAACTTTTACACATCATAGTTATGATATTTAAAATATTCCTATTTATTCTTTTACAGTGTTCTGGTTTTTTACTGATTTGTGAATTGTCTTACAGAGATACTAAAAATAATTGCAACCCTCCTTCGAAATTCTCCTCAGTGCTCAGAGAGCATGGAAGTTCGCAGAGCTTTTCTTTCTGACATGATTAAACTTTTTAATAATAGTAGAGAAAATAGAAGGTAAGCATATGAGAAAGTATTTATTTGCAGTCTTCAAGTTCAACTTTGAATAAGCCCATTTGTTCTAAGAAAAATTGCTTTGAAAAACACTATGAAATGAATTTTCCATATGCTTTTGTCATTAAGGACATATAAGTAATATACCATATAGTGAAATTGAGCTTTCAGTACCACATTCTTTAATTGTTTTGAATATGTAGATAAAGGTGGGGGCTTTATTTATTTTATTCTGAACTTTTTCATTTTAGAATTCTTTCAGATGATTTATTTAAGTAATTCAGTATCCTCTTACAATTTTCAGGAGCTTGCTACAGTGTTCTGTGTGGCAAGAGTGGATGCTTTCTCTCTGCTACTTTAATCCTAAGAATTCTGATGAGCAAAAGATAACAGAAATGGTATATGCCATATTCAGAATCCTACTTTACCATGCAGTCAAATACGAGTGGGGTGGCTGGCGTGTGTGGGTAGACACCTTATCAATTACGCATTCAAAGGTAAGTTTCTTTATGAAAGACTATTTTAGCATTTTAAAAGCCTATAAATTTGAGTTTTACTCATTTAAAATCAAGGGGAAAAAAGGCAAATTACTCCCTGAAAGTGAAATGAACAATAAAAACAAGGAATAACTAAAAATGAAGCATTTGTAATTTCTTCAGAAACAAAAGATTTCCCCCCAGATGTCATTTTTATGTGTATTTAAATTAATAAAGTGAAACCTCATGAAATAGCATATTTTCCAGTAAATGTATTCTGATGTGGTGCTTTGAATTTTATAGTGGTTTGAAGCTTTTGAACACAAGGTGGCGTAGTATATTCAAAGATGTGAGGTTATTGCTCTGTGTAAAGTGGTTGAGTAAACAGAAAAGCTCTGGCTAATGTTTGCATTATGGTCATGTTTTAGCCAGTTAAAAAATTGGTTTGGAAGAATTTTATTTTTTTTTCCCTAAGTGACTGTAAGTTAGTTAGTTATATATAGCATTTTTAACAATTTTTAATGAAATATTCTGGTTGCAAAAAGGTAGAAGGAATAATGTACCTATCACTATTTATGAAATTGGGTTTCCCATTCCATTTGCTTTGTATACCATTGTTAGATTCCCATCTCCCCCACTAACTTGAATTTGGTGTTTTTATTATTTCTGTCTTATTTTTAACAACATACATATAACTCTAAACAATAAAGAATTCAATTTTTTCATGTTTATGTTTAACATAGTCATAACATATAAATGCGTTTTTCTTCAACTTACTGTGTTTACTTATTGTTTGAGATTCATATCAACTTGTGTAGTAGTGTCAATTTTCTCACTTGTATTGTATTCCATGGTTACCCATTTAACAGTTGATGAGCATTTTTTACGTATTTTGTATATAGTTGGAAGTTTCTCTGTATATTCAATAAAAATTGCTGATTTTTATGAAGTAGATATTGAACAGCCTATCTAATAAAAGAGTAATATGCAAATTGACTGTCACTCAAAGACACAAGATGGCTGCCCCCATGGGGACACAAGATGGCCACCACAAAATGGCCTGTAAGGGAGGGCAGTTGTGGGCAGTTAGGGGTGACCAGACCATCAGAGGAGTTCAGTTGGGGCTGACCAGGGTGGCAGATGAGGGCAGTTAGTGGAGATAAGGCCAGCAAGGGAGGGCATTTGGGGGGAGACCCATGCCTTCAGGGAAGGGCAATTGGGGGGCCAGGACTGCAGGGGAGGGCAGTTGTGGGGGACCGAGGTATGCACAGGAGGGCATTTGGAGGGACCAGGCAAGCAGGGAGGGCAGTTAGGTGTGACTGGGCCAGCAGAGGAGGGCAGTTGGGGGATATGGGGTCAACAGGGGAGGGCAGTAGGGGGGTAGGACTGCAGGAGAGAGCTATTGCGGGGGACCAGACCTGCAGTAGAAGACAGTTGAGGGGACGGACCCAGGCCTGCAGGGGAGGGCAGGTGGGGGAACCAGGAGTTCAGGGGAAGGCAGTTGAGGGGACCAGGTATGCAGGGGAAGGCATTCGGTGAGGGAACAAGGCCTGCAGGGCAGGACAGTTGGGGTGCCAGGCCTGCAGAAGAGATCAGTTAGGAGTGACCAGGCCAACACGGGAGGGCCATTTAGGGGGTTGATCAGCCCAGCAGGGGAAGGAAGTTGGTGGTGACCAGGGCTGCAGGGGAGGGCAGTTAGGGGCAATCAGGCCAGCCGAGGAGCAGTTAGGTGTCATTCACACTGGCGGGGTGGAGGGTTAGGGCATGATCAGGCTGGAAAGCAGAAGCAGAAAGGGGCAATCGGGATCAGGCAGGTGAGCAGTTGGGAGCCAGCAGTCCTGATTGTGAGAGGGAGGTTCGACTGCCCGTTTAAGCCCAATCCAACCGGGATTGGGTCTAAACGTGCAGTTGGACATCCCTTGAGAGGTCTCAGATTGGAGAGAGTGCAGGCTGGGCTGAGGGACCCCTTCTCCCCATGCATGAATTTCGTGCACCAGGCCTTTAGTTACAAGACAGTTGAAATTCTTTCCTAGTAGTGTATTAGTTTACATTCTCAACAGCAATAAATTCTCACTGCTTCATATTTTCTCATCCCTTGGTATGGCTGGAGTTTTAAAAACTTGCAAAGTGGGTAAATTTTAAATGCTATACCACCATAATATTAATTTGCATTTTCTTTTTGTTTTTTTGGTCATAACCATTTATATATTCTTGGTCATAACCATTTACTAGATATATTGTTTATGAATGTTTTCTGGCAAGTTGTGGCTTATCCATTTCTGGAGTATTATGTCATTTGTCTTGTGAGGAAATTTTACATTTCATATAATGTAGTAAAATTTATTTCTTTTATGGTCTATACTTTTTGAATTTTATTTAATTTTATAGTGAGAAGGACTATGAATATGTAATTATTTATATTTTAAATTGAGTAGAATGAAGAAAAATGATAAATTTGCTACTTCTTTAAGTGTTTTATTGACTAATAGAGGTCAGGTGCATGAGATTCGTGCACTTGGGGTGTTCCCTGAGCCTGGCCTGAGACCTCTCACAATCCTGGAGCCCTCAGGGGGCATCTGACTGAGGGCTTAGGCCTGATTCCTACTCCTGCCTGCCGCTCCTGCCTGCTGCTCCTGCTCATTCTGGCCCTGCTGCACATACCACGAGCTTGCGCTGTCAGTCCTGATCAGGAGAGGCTTGTGCTGCCACAGAGGCACTCACCAGCCCTGATCCCTGCATCTGGTGTCACTTGGTTAGCTAAGTGATGCTCCCATTGTGAGAGTGCACTGACTACAGGGGACAGCTTCTGCATTGAGTGTCTGTCCCCTGGCAGTCATTGCACATCAGTGTGACTGGTTATTTGGTCGTTGGGTAGCTTAGGCTTTTATATATACAGATATTCTATGGTTGCCATTCAAGCCATAAAGGTTAAGTATTTGCAACAGACACTATGGTCCCCAAGCCTGAAATGTTTATTATTTGGCACTTCAGAGAAACTGCCACCTCTTGTCTAACTGACTTTCTGTAGTTTGTGCTGATGCCCAACTATTCTGGTTTTTGCTGCCGCAGTCTGAATTTTCTGCTAGAACTGTTTCCCTTTATACACTCATGAGAAAAATGAGTTGAGTTTGAGCATCATATATGTTTAGATAGGATTTCAGATATATCGGGGAATTGTGGGAAAGTGCAAGTATAAAATCAATTTTTCAGATTTTCTGAATAGTGTATGTTAATTCAGTACTTTTGTATACACTGTAGTTTGTTCATGTCCTTAGGAAGGATAGTTAGGGAAATATAACCTGCAGAGCAGTAATCCTTAGCATACTGCCTGAAGACGGTGGGAGTCCAGGAGACCTGTTCAGGGAGTATGTGAGGCCCTCCTTTCATAACTACATATCTATTTGAGGGTGGATTTTTTTTAATACTTAAAGTAATATACATTAGATTGAATACAAAAGTAGATATTAGAATGCAATAGTTTCCTATTAAATCATAATTTTAAAAATAGGCAAAAATTGTGAAATACTTTCAATTCTTAAAAATTGTCATTTAAGAATGTTACTTTTATTAACATAATGGGTTTTGTTAATAAAGTATTTTTAAATTTCTTAATTTATAATATTTATTAGTTTTAATTTCTATATGATATGTAGTAATAGATATATCCCATATAAATAAAAAGTTTTTGTGAGCTGAAACCGGTTTGACTCAGTGGATAGAGCATTGGCCTGCGGACTGAAAGGTCCCAGGTTCGATTCCGGTCAAGGGCATGTACTTTGGTTGTGGGCACATCCCCAGTAGGGGGCGTACAGGAGGCAGCTGATCGATGTCTCTCTCTCATCCATGTTTCTGACTCTCTATCCCTCTCCCTTCCTCTCTGTGAAAAATCAGTAAAATATATTAAAAAAAAAAGTTTTTGTGAAGTCTCCGTAAAGTTTAAGAGTATAAAGGATCTTAAGAGCAAAGAGCTTCAGAACACTTCAGTCACAGGGTCTTTAGGGTTAATAGCCTAGATTCTGAATTTCCTATCTAAAGGTTGGATTAGGACAGTGGTCAGCAAACTTACTAGTCAACAGAGCCAAATATCATCAGTACAACGATTGAAATTTCTTTTGAGAGCCAAATTTTTTAAACTTCTTCTAATGCCACTTCTTCAAAATAGACTCACCCAGGTCATGGTATTTTGTGGAAGAGCCACACTCAAGCGGCCAAAGAGCCACACGTGGCTCGCGGGCTGCAATTTGCCGACGACTGGACTAGGAGGTTTCTCAGTTGCTTTTGAACTTTTGAGCAGTTATGACTAAACATTTATAACAAGTTTTCAATTCATTTGTGTAAGTAATGAGGATAACATGGGCTTTGGAGACAGGATACTTCTGGGTTTAAATTCTGATTTACAGTAATTTTCAACTTTTCTTAACTATCTGTCTAATGATACATGTGTATCTACATGTATGTATGTGTATATATATATATACACACACATACACACACACACACACATATATATATTTAGTTGAGGTTAAGAGCTAATGAGTAAAATTACAAAAATAGAGTTAAATTCTCAATGACTGTTTTCTTTGGTTATAGCTCTATCATTTCTGTTATTCATCCTTTTGTTCTCCTTCTTACTGCCAGCACGTTAGTTCATGCCCCAATCAGTTCATGTTTGATATAAATACACCTTTTAAAATACTCAGTCACACCCAAAATTACTTTTGTAGCCGATATGCTATGAAGCAGCAATTTTCAACCTTTTTCATCTCATGGCAGCACACTGAAGAATATATTTTTTGTTTATCTGATGAAAAAATAGGTATACTTTTGTTTTACTGTGTTGCTTGTCATTTTTTATTTGACATTGTCAGGCAAAAGAAGTCAGTGCCCCTGACTAAATAGTCAGGTATTGCATGTTTTAAAAATTCTTGTGGCACACCAGTTGAAAATTGCTGCTATGAAGTGTTACAAAGGAATAATTGTTGTAAAGGAAGAATTTTGACAACTCAACATAAGGACATGCTGTGTGGTTCTCTTATCCAATCCCCTCTGCTCACTCTAAACCTAATTACCACTTTGAATTATATGTGTATCATATCTTTAAAAAGCTAAAAATTTATTTCTAAATAATATCTAATGTTTCCTATTCCATGAAAATGACATACTCCATGGACTTCATTGTGATTTTATTTTTAAGTTTTAAAAGAATTTTATTGTTAATATAGCTTTGGTTCATTTTTAAGCTATTAATAACTCAGCTGCTCAAAAGCGATGGTTTTAGAATTTTTATTTTGAAACTTTTTATTGCTGTGGCTCACAATAAGACATTTATCGTGGATAAGTTTGGCTATACATACACACCATTCTCCCTCTATATATGTCAAACAGATTTCATAAGACAATATTTATCCTTATTAAATCTTGGTGTGCAGTAATACACTTTTACTTTTCTATTCTTTTTCATTTAAAATTACTTCTGATACCCTAGCAAGAGATTCCATGATCTGCCAACTGAATTATTCTCAATTTGAAAAAAGCGTTGCTCTGGGATATATAAGTTAGAGTAGAATTGCTGGGTCATAAGTAGTGTTCCACTCTCTAACCCTTGATATATTAGACTTCTTATTTTTCCAAGGTTTTGTCTTTTATCTACTTTGAAGTTTTTCTTAATGATTTCTAATTCTTCATACATGATCAGATCACTTCTATTCTGGATATTTCTAATGTTTATTAGATATTATTTTTCTCTAGATTTATTAAGCTAAAATTAGCATATAATGTCACTTCCATAAATAGTTTGTTCTAATCTCTTTAGAAAAGCAAATGAAGTTTTTTTGCAAAATTATTTCTAACTATAGGCCCAGTGCATGAAAATTATGTATGGATAGGATCCCTAGGCCAGGCTGGTGATTGGGGCCAATTGAGGCCTTCCAGCTGCTGGTCAGGGCCTTCCTTTCATAGCTGCCAGCTGCTGGCTGGGGTCTCCATTCCCCAGCTGCTGGCTACTGGCTGGGGCCTTCCTTTTCCAGCTGCTGGCCAGGGGCTTCCTTTGTTTCATGCCGACCCCTGGTGGTCAGTGCATGTCATAGTGAGCAGTCGAACTCCCAGTCTCCTGGTCTTACTCCTGAGGGGACACTTTGCATGTTAGGCTTTTATATATAAATATACACTCTAGAGGCCTGGTGTACAAAATTTGTACACAGGGGAGTATGTGTCTCAGCCCAGCCTGCACCCTCTCCAATCTGGGACCCCTCAAGGGATGTCCAACTGCCCGTTTAGGCCCGACCCCAAGAAGATTGGGCATAAACACTCAGTCAGACATCCCTCTCACAATCCAGGACTGCTGGCTCCCAACTGCTTGCCTGCCTGCCTTCCTGATTGTCCCTAACTGCTTCTGCCTGCCAGCCTGTTTGATGCCTAACTACTCCCCTGCCAGCCTGTTTGCCCCTAATTGCCCTCCCCTGCAGGCCTGGTCACCTCTAACTTCCTTCCCCTGCTGGCTATCTTGTGGTGGCGATCTTGTGTCCACATGGAGGCAGAATCTTTTGACCACATGGAGGCAGTCATCTTCTGTGTTGGAGTGATGGTCAATCTGCATATTGCTCTTTTATTAGATTGGATAGAGGCCTGGTGCACCAATGGGGCCAGCTGGTTTGCCCTGAAGGGTGTCCTGGATCATGGTCGGTATTCCCTTGGTGGCCTGAGATGGTTTGCAGGCTGGCCATGACCCCCAGTGACCAAAGTGGAGGCCCTGGTACCTGGGAATAATTTATCTTCTACAATTGAAACTTTGTAGCCTTGAGCGAAGCCAAGCCTCTTGCTTACTACGTGGCCACAGCCATTTTTGTTGGGTTTTATTTATCTTCTATAATTGAAACTTTGTAGCCTTGAGTGGAGGCCAAGGCAGGCTGGGGCTCTGGAAGCTTGGCTTCCTACATCTCCTGGAAACCCAAGCCTCCTGCTCACTCTGTGGCTATAGACATCTAGATTTGTTTAATTTGCATACTTGCTCCTGATTGGCTGGTAGGAGATTTCACTGTTCCTCTTGAAAAAAATGTTTTTCCTACTTCATCTTCCACTGTTTCACTTGACCAGAGTCTATAACTCTGGATATGTTGATTCTAGTCTTTCTAAACTTTAAGTCTTTGTTAAAGATTTAACAAATGCTTTGTTAAATCTTTATTTTCTTTATTCATGGCATATACTTTGTGTTCCATTGTACCTACCCAAATCGTTTATATTTTTAGGACTTTGATAGTTAAATCACTTCTATGTGACAATTTTTGCTGCTCTCAGTCCCTGTCATTCTCTATGAATTCACAGCACTTAATTTTCTCTTGCTGTCTTTTTTAGTGTCTCTCTAATCTCCCTTTTCATTCCTTTCCCTCCTTCCAGTGCTCTTCTTGCCGCTCTTCCTTCCCTTCTCTTCCTTATACCCTCTCTTCTCCTCCCTCCTATCTCTCCTTAACCTGTAACCAATCAATCTTCTATACCCCTTTCCTTGGCTATTGGCATTAACTGTGGCTACTGTCTATCACTGCCTAGCCAGATCTCTCCTTTTATTTGTTCTTTTTTTCTTCATTGAGCCACTATTTCCCTATTTCCTATTCCTCTATTTCTCTTGCTCTATTTTCCCCTCCAACATCCCTGCATCCATTCTATACCTACTGCCATCTGCCTCCCCCCCAATGTATTTCTCTTTTTATCTGTTTGTTCTGTCCTTAATGAATCTGTGTTGGCTTTATTTCTGCTTTCTTCCTCCCACCATCTCTCAGTTGGTCACACAGCGGGTGGACTCTTATTTATTCTTAGTCACTCTGTGTCAGGTCTTACTTCAGTTGCCCATCTCCTTTCTTCCCCTGTCTACTTTTATCTTTCTTTTTTTTGACTTTCAACTTTTTCCTTTTGTTTTTACTATCTTCTTCTATTTGAGCACCTGCTAATTACTATGAAAGGTGAGACAGGAACAGATCTTACCCTCGAAGAAGTTACTTTATAATATGGTAGATAACAGGCAGGAAGGAATGTAATGTACATGAAGAAAAGAAGTAATGGGTAATAAAACAAAGGCAGACTAGCATTTAATCATGTATGATTCTTTAATGCCTCTCACATATATTGTTGGTTAAAAGTGATTTCTTATTTTGGCTGTTAATGGTAAGCTCTTATTAGCAGGGATATGAAAGGTCTTACACTTCTTCATAGAATTGTGTATAGTGCTGAGTACTTGGCAGTTGTACATTGCATATTTGTTTCAGGATGGAGAAAGAAAAACTATATCATAGTTTGGTGCTGTTTGGTTCAACTGTCATGTGGCACTATGCCACCCATTCTTGCCTACGTGTCTCAGTCTTCCTTCACCAGTGATCCATGAAGCAGCTGCAGCAACTATCTTTAAAGTTCCCATGTCCAGTCACACACAGGATGATTTGGGAATCACCTCATCTGAGTAACTTGGGGTGTGCATTTATTATGAACCCCACCTTAGAATCTTCATCTGAATTTCATGGGATGTTCCCTGAAATCTACTTTTTCAAAAAGCCTTTGTTGTACACTCTAAACTACGAACACTTATTTTTTTAATAGGGAATTATTTTTACCAACTGTTATAAAATTCTCTGCTTCTCACCTTTATATATTAAGCTACTAACATAATGTGATATACTCTTTAGAGCTATGGAAAGTAGGAGGAATACTATGTAAATTAAATATGGACCCCAGTAAAGATCCCACATTGCATTAAAAAAAACAACAACTTTTTTTTTTATCTTTCTAGGAGCATATGTTATGGTGCAGAGATTGCTAAAGGAAGAAATATGAACTGTGTTTTTATGTATTATTTGAAATCAGTATTTTTAAGATACAACAAACCAAAGTAGGCTTTATATTTTGTGTGCTATCTGTATAGTTTTGATTAATCAGGTTATGTTTTCTGTACTCCAGTGACATATGGCTTTAAACAGATCTTAAAAACTTTTCAGCCATAGTTGGTTTGGCTCAGAAGATAGAACATCAGCCTGCAGACTGAATGGATGCAGGTTTGATTCTGGTCAAGAGCATGTATCCCCCTCAAGCAACCAATCTGTGTGTCTCTCTCACATGGTTATCTCTCTCTCCCTCTCTTCCTCCCTCTCTTCTTCCCTCCCGTTCTCCCTTCCTACCTCTCCCTTCTTCTCTCTCTCTCTCTCTCTAAAAATCAATGGAAAATAATATCCTTGGGTGAGAATTAAGAAAACAAAAAACTGCAAAGAAATTATAGTTGCTTTATGGAGAGGTCTCTTGCCTACGTTGGGCCAAGAACCTGTCTTTGACTCAAGTTTTAGAATTAGTTATAAAGCGGAATAAGTTCTGATTAAATTAATTGAGTAATTTTATATGTGTACTTTTTGCTGTTAAAATATACTTTAAAAATAAATGCTAAAGCTTTACTTAATTCCATGCAGGGCTTAAGAATAATTTAAAATTATGTTTTTCATCTTCAATTTTAATATTTAATAAATGTCCTTTAGTGTTATTTCTTTGTGTGAATTTCCTTTATTTTTTTTAAATCTCACCGAAGGATATTTTTCCATTGATTTTAAAGTGAGTGGAAGAAAGTGGGGGAAAACGGAGAGAAACTTTGATGTGAGAGAAACACATCGATTGGTTGCCTTTTGCATGTGCCCTGATGAGGGCCCAGGCCAGGGAGGAGCTGGCAACCAAGGTATGTGCCCTTGACTGGAATCGAACCTGGAACCCTTCAGTCAGCAGGCTAATGCTCTATCCACCGAGCCAAACCAGCTAAGGCTGAATTTCCTTTATTGACCAAACACTTTTCAGTTTCATAAGGTTTATATATAGTAATTTACTTGAGTATTACTATATTAATTATTTTGGAATTTTAATATCTTGACATCTATTTTTAAAATAAGATGGACAAGTTATACTTTAAAGTTTTCAAATCAATATTTAATGATGTTTAGGATGGAGCTGAAGCGATTCAGTAATTAGGTGAGCAATTTGCTGCATGATGTTAAAATTCTGCTGAAATTACTGGAATCAAATTTTTCCCTCTGGGAAGTATTCATTCAAAGCTTTAAAAATCTTTTCATGCATATGTTACTGAAATAATGCTTATTTTTCCTTTTTGCAGCCATTTTAAAGCTCAGTATCTCCAAGTTATAACATGGTTCTTGATAAAGTACTAGTGTGTAAACTAATGCTGCAGAATTGGATAGGCTTTGCAGAGTTACACAGGATTCATTCAGCTGCTATAAAAAGCCAAAGAAACTCAATTGCAATTTTATTGTCCAGTTTGATAGATTTCCTGCCACCTTTGTAGCAGGGAAGCTGTTTGTCACTGTATCCCTCTCCTCCGACAGCTGGACTAGGTTTTATAAGCCGTAATAGGCTCTTCTGGTATAACTGCACTGTGTTGGTTACTTTGGTCCAAAGGTTTCAGATATGTACCTTTTAAGAGTAATCTTTTAATTCCATTATTTTCTTGTGAGTCCTTTAGGTTTTCAGTATTTATCTTTTTCTTTTATTTTTTTTATGCTTTAAATGGTAAATGGAACATTGATATTGAGTAATTAAATAATACTATTTTCACTTGGTCTGCTAACATGTTTCTACTCTTGAATTAAAATTTAAAATAATTTAATATATTCCAAATTTTAAGAACTGTTCAGAAATTATTTTTCTAAACAAACAAAGCTAAAAACTATAGATACCTAAATTGTAATAAGGTTAGAATACACCTATGACTTGAAATAATCATCAACTAAAAGTTAATTCACACTTGAGTTAAAAATACAAGATGACTTATGTTTTCCCCTCATATGACTAGATTGGGTAAAGTATTTCATTATTTTGGAATATATTGGAAATATCTTAAGATTTTACTTGCGGTTAACAATGATGGCTTAAACAAATGTCAGTCATTTTATATCAGAAGAAAATACAGTTTAGGTTGGATATAAAAGCAGGTGGAAATCAGTTTGTTAGAATTTTTCACGTGTTTTTTTAAAAGTATTTTTTAACACGTTAAGTTCCCAGCCTGTTTTATCTTCCAGATGGAAAGTATAGTGTCAATCAAAAGTGACTGATTGGGCTTAATGTGTTAAAAAATCACAAGCTATAAACTGATATTTATATATATATAAATATGCACGTGTTTATATGAATGAGTTTATGGTGGATATATAATGAAATTAAAAGCTTCATATTTTTAGAATAAATTTAAGAGTTATAAAAATTTCCACATTTCATGAATTGTCACCATTTTATACTTAATTGCTAAAGTGTTCTTTGACTTTATTTTTTTAACCAAATAGTAGTTATAATTATTTTATACTTTTAAAAATAATATGTACTCATTATAGGAAATTTGGAACCTAGTACAGATGTATACATATGAAACCAAGAATCACCCATTATTGACTCACTTGTGTTTGACTTAGTATTACCATTTTGGTGTAAAACTTTTCATCTAATGTTATATGCGTAAATATGTATTTACATATAATTCTTTTCTTACAAAAATTATCATTCTTATATTTTATAATAGTTTCATTTAATGATATATTTCTTACATGAAATTTTTACATTTATTTTCATTTTAATGAAGCTTTATTTAGAACAACAGGCTATAGCTGGAGTTAGTGTGGGTGCTATAATTTGCAGATGAGTATTCTAGAACACTACTAGAAAACTGTGTGCCCATGACTCTTATTTTTAGGCAGTTGTTGTGGAAAAAAACTTTGGGCTTAGGCAATTCTAAATTTAACTTCTGTGGAAGATCTTGGGCACATTATCAAACTTATCTGATGCTAAATTCATTTATCAGAAAATGGAAATGAGAATGATGAATCTACAGTGTCTTATTCAGTACCTGAAGGATAGAGGGGCAGGTGAAATAGTTATTTGTTTCTTTTCTCATTTTCTTTATTTCTTCTGGCTTAGTTTCCAAGAGTTAAGAAGGTATTTTGATATTCTTGTTGCTTTTGGCATGTACTGCCACACTACATTTTAGAGCTTGATGCACCAGTATGTTATTACCAAAGGTTTGTACCTTTTTCCCTCAAAACTTTACTAGCATTGGGTAATTGAATGTTTTTTTTAAATTAATTAATTGATTTTTTATTTTTGTTAATCCTCACCCAAGGTTATTTCTCTTCCATTGTTTTTTTTAGAGAGAGGGGGAGGGAGAGAGAGAGACACACAGAGAGAAACATCTATGTGAGAGACATACATTGATTGGTTGCCTCTTTCTTGCATGCACCCCAACTGGGCCAGGGATTGAGCCAGCAACAGAGGTACGAGCCCTAGACCAGAATTGAACTTAGGACCCTTCAGTCTGTGGTCTGACGCTCTAACCACTTAGCAAACCATCAAGGGCTAGTGCTTTATAAATTATTTTTTATTTAAATCTAGTTGTACACAATATTGTATTAGCTTCAGGTATGCAGTGGGGCGATTCAACATTTATATATCATACAATGTGATTATCACACTAATTCTAGTAATCATGTATCACTGTGCCAGCTTATCACAACATTATCTACTGCATTTCCTTTCACATTTTTCACTTTCTTTCACCTCCCTCTGACAACAGTTTGTTTGATCTCTGTTTCTGTGAATCTGTTTTTTTGTTGTTTCCTTACGTGAATTTTAATGGCTGCATGTAGTTAAGTGTAGATAGTGCATCATATTAAGGAGAAGTAAAGTTAAAAGCAAAAGCTGTAGTTTTGATGCAATTAATATCAGATGCTGTTAGATCACTTATAATTCTAGGAAGGAATGATTGAATAAGTGATTCAAGTTTACTTTTTATATTCTGGCTTTCTCCAAAATTTTACTTGGAAAAATTAATGGAGATGATATTTTTAAAATCTGTGATTCACTTCAGGAGAAGACTGAGAGGTCAGAGTTTTTTCTGTATCTGTTTCTTAAATTCCTTCTTTTTAAAATACTATTCAGTATCCAACATGCTATTATTTAGGGTTCTGTCTTCTGGACCTCATCAAAATACACTACCTATTCAAAAAATGTTTGTATCTCTACCTCTCCCTGCTTCTCTGAAATCAATAAAAATATATTAAAAGTGTTTATTCCATGAGTATATGCTTATTTTATATATGATTTGTTTTCCCCTTGGGCTTTTTTCTCTTTATTGAACTTATGATGTTAATTTTCCTATCTGTTCTCTTAGGTAGTTTTCTTAGGATAACATAAGCTTTATTCTTGATGCTATTCAAGTCAGGTTGTATTAGGATAGCACTTAAGAGGTTAGGCTAGAACCAGAGTATTTAGATTTATAATCAATGTGATTTGCATAAATTAGATCAGTAAATTTTTATAAGCATACACATATTTATAATCTGAACTATTATGTGTTTTCATATACCATTGTTGCAAGGTGTTGGATCAGAATCTTTGTAAAAGATATATTATGTATTGGTAATCACTGTCTACTCCATATGGGTTATGAGTGCTACTCCAAATGGGAAGACTTAGCTGTTTTTCAAGACATGTCTTATTTATCACCTGTGGAAAAGTTGGTAACCTAAGAATTAGAAGTTAGCACATCATATTCAGGAAAATAAAGTACAATGAAAAAGATGCATTTGCTTTAAAAAGAAAGCTTGTTTCTAAACATTGCCTAACATTTAAAAGTAATTTTTTATAAGTTAAAATGTAAAAATATGTATTATTAAAATTGTAATTTCTTGATGTATTAATCTCTTAGTTCCTAATTAGTAAATTTGAGTGCTAATTAAGTTGAAAGTAATGGCAAAAGAAATGTTGTAGTTATTAGCTCAAGAGTATCTCTAACTTAGTAGTTTACAGAAGTGCTTTCCAAACATTACAAACAGTTATAGATTAGCTATCAAATGATTGTGAAGATTAATGACTGGTCTTTTAGCTGGGTAATTTAGAACAATATCTGGTAATTAATTAGGAATTATCAGTCACAAATACCATTAGGAAAACAGTATCAAAAAAAGATAACAGCAATGATAATTTCTCATTGGCAATTTTGCTTTTAGGCAATTGGAGTACACTAAGGGGAAATTTAAAAGTCAACTTTAGAATTTAAAAGACATTTTTAATATAAATATTTACAGAAGAAACAGTAAACAAGTTGGTTTGCTTAGGAAAGGTAAAGCACTATTTTGAATAGATTTGACTGCAAGTGCAGAAGCAGGTACAATCCACTGGCTTTTATCCAAAAGAAAAAATTAGTATTCTTATACATTTTTAACATCTGGAGTCAAGTACCCAGCCTCTGAACTCCCATAGAGACTAGAGTCAGGTCCCCACCATCCTTGATATTGTTAGACCAGTTACAATTCTAGGAAGGAATGATTGAATAAATGATTCAAGTTTACTTTTCATATTCTGCCTGCGAAGAGATAGTTCCACAACCCCAAGGAAAGACCTCCCTGGCATGCAGAACTAGCAAGATGTTTAGTGATATGTTTAATAATAAAACAATTTAAAAATCCTTAATTTGAATAAAGAAAAAGCAAATGATTATTGAAAACTAAACTCATTCTAGCACTGGCTGTTGTAGAGATAGGTGATCTGTGTTTTTAAAATCACTATGAGATTGATAGTTATGTGATTTGTGTTCCTTAGATGATAATTGTGTCAGTGCAGAAATGATCTCCCTACATTCAGTTTTCCAAATAAACTGATACTGTAAGAAATCAGATCATGTCTCCTTATTCGGATTTCTCTAATGGTGCTCTCTCACTCAAAATAAAATTCAAAGTCTTTAACATAGTTGGTAATGCTCCATTTTCATGATCTAGTGGCTACATCTCTGACTTCACCATATATAGTTCTCTGTCTCTGTTCTATTATTCCTCAAACATACCATGCTTATTTTGGCTTTAGGGCCTTTGCATCTGTTCTTCTTTTTGTCTGAATCTATCTTACTTTTGATATTCTTGCTCTCTCACTTTATTCTTATCTCTTTTCAAATATAGTATCTTCAGATACCTTGCCCACTTACCCTAGCAAAATACACCTTTTTCACCTAGACTATCTTTAGTTATTTTCCATCTCTTTTATTCCTCCAGATTTCTTACTACTTGGCATTTACCTTATGTTTATATGTTTATTTTAAGCTCTGAGCTGAGGGCAAATCAATAAAAGGCCAAAGGCTTTCTGAGGTCTGCCTCTACCTCTGCTACTCAGACACCCCCTGAGATTGCCTGGTCTTCCTCCAGAGCCTTCTGAAGAAAGACTGTAGAGTGGGCTCAGGCTGGCCGTGCCCCATAGACCCTTCCACAAGGCGAGAGCTCAGTAGGGTGGGGTTACTGGGGTCAGGAGGATGGGGCTAGTGGGTCTCCTACTTGTGGGCAGTATGGTCAGGAACTCAATTGGGGTAGTGGCCCCTACTCCAGAGCCATATCATGCAATCAGTCTCTGCCAGAGTCTCCAACTCTAGCTCCCCGAGGGGGAGCGCTCTGCATATTCAGGTTGGGTGCAGCCAGCTGTCCCCTCTGTAGTAGCCCTGAACATTATTATTTTTAGCCACATCATGTCATGGCATGAATGTACTGTGACTGTCCATGATTCAAGGCTAGTTAATAGCTAAAGAAGGAAATGTGTGCATTGTGTATTATTAATTTTTCTTGCCTTTTACCTATGTGTATACTCACCTGTGATTCAAAAAGGCCTATGGATATTTGGACATAAAAAGTCATTTTGTTATTAACCACTACCATCCCTCTATACTAACGCTTAATTACAGTTTGTTGACTAAAGGTTCAATTTACTATATATCTCATAAGTTATAGGAGCAAACAATTCTTGTATTAATAAACTGTAATTGTGCTTTAACTTCAAGTATTATAACCTTTTGAGAGACATTTCCCATTGCAACACTAGTGACAATCACATAATTATTGGCTATAAGATAATCTTGATGAGATAAAAAATCATAAACCTTTTACATTAAAAAATCACAGCACACACTTTTATGTTTTTTCCTAATCGATTTTTTTTCCTTTTAGTTGGGTAAAAGGCTAAGCACGATATGGGGTTGCTGACAGTGTTGAATACATGTAGCCAGTCACATACAAGTGGAATGAATGGGTGCATAGGTGGAATAACTCTAATTTGCAGGCCATTTGTGAACAGTTTAGACTTGGAAAATTACCATTGACCTTTGCTGAAAGGTTGAATTTTATTTTTACTTCTAAAAGAATTTGTATTTTCTAGCTTAGTAAAAAAGGTTTTAGTAATCTGTAATAACAAAAGTGTAATATTCTAATTAAATTGGACAGCTGAAGGACCTTCTGGACGTCCTTCTGGACATCTTTCCTAGCGACCTTCAGGACTGGATGAAGCTGAGGCAAGCCACCGCAGCTGTGAGGGCCGAGCCCCTTACATGAATTTTGTGCTTTGGGCCTCTAGTTTAATATATAGGAGCTGCTCGAATTGTGAGCATAATTGATAGTTTTTAATCTTTGCTGAGGATAAGTCATGGGGAACTGAGTTTTTATTGCAATTGAAACAATGCGTTATCTAGTGCACCACACACTTTTTTAAAAAAAAATATATATATTTTTTTACAAAGAGGAAGGGAGAGGGATAGAGAGCTAGAAACATTGATGAGAGAGAGCCATCAATCAGCTGCCTCCTGCACACCCCACACTGGGGATGTGCCCACAACAAAGGTACATACCTTTGACTGGAATCAAACCTAGGACCCTTTAGTCCACAGGCCGACGCTCTATCCACTGAGCCACACCGGTTTCTGCACCACACACTTTTCAATGGTACATACTTATATCCTGGTACAAGTTAGTAGAGGCCAATAGAATAGGGTGTTCTTTTCCTGCGCATCTCAAATAGTCTAAATAACTATGTTCTTATCATAGTTTGATGGCATGCTACCTGTTAGCATTAAGATTAAATATAATTTTTCTTGGTTGTTCAGAATTTTGTGATTTATTTATATATATAAAGAGTCAGGGTCTGTAACGTCTAAAACGACCAAAGGGGTGACTGAACGCCAGGCTGCACACGCAGCAAGGTTGGGTGGGCGGGGACTGGCAAGTAGGCTGAACTGCCAATCTCTCAGAGAGAGAGAGAGAGAGAGAGAGAGAGAGAGAGAGAGAAGGGGGGGAGGTAGAGCTGATTAGCAGCCTTGCCAGCAGCTGAGTTTCTCTCTCTCTCTCTCTCTCTCTCTCTCAGGTCAGCAGTTCAGCCTGCTCACCAGCAATCTGGGGTGGCTGCTGATCAGCCCCGCCTCTATGATCAGGCACAGAGATAGGCCTGCAAATGCTGACTGGCATAGAAAATGACCAATCAGAACCAAATCTGAGTGAGCTGTGAGAGACCAATGGCTGCCTAGGAGGCAGAGCTTTTGACAGTGACGGGCATAGAAACCAACCAATCAGAACCTAATCTGGGTGAACTGCAAAGGCAGAACCTAGGTTTTAAGGGCAATAGCTGTTTACTGTAAAGTGCAAGAAAGTGGTTCAATTTTTTAATGACTAGTTTGGCAGTATAGTGTATATGGCTGACTATCAGTCCAGATATAGATTATGTATTTGTGTCTGCCAAGAGCATCTCCTCCTGCTGAAAAAGGCTTCCCCTCCCAATTAAGCAATCCAATCCTATATAATCTATCTATATTAATAAAAGGGTAATATGCTAATTAGACTGGGTCGACCTGTCATCTTCCAGACATCTGACTTCCTTTGAACAAAGCCATGGTAGTGGGGGCCAAAGCAGAGGCAGTTAGGGGCAATTAGGCCCACAGGGGAGGGCAGTTAGGGGTGACTAGGCCGGCAGGGGAGGGCAGTTAGGTGTGATCAGGCCAGGAGGGGAGGGCAGTTAGGGGCGATCAGACAGGCAGAGAAGTTAGGGGTGATCAGGTAGGCAGGCAGAAGGGTTAGGGGCAATCAGGCAGGCAGGCAAAGGCAGTTAGGGGTGATCAGGCAGGCAGGGAGGTGAGCGTTAGGAGCCAGTGGTCCCAGTTTGTGAAAGGGATGTGCAACTGCTGGTTTAGTTCCCATCCCTGTGGGATTGGGCCTGAATCGGCAGTCTAACATCCTTCCAAGTGGTCCGCAATTGGAGAGGGTGCAGGCTGGGCTGAGGAATGCACCCTCCCACCCCACACAAATTTCGTACACCGGGCCACTAGTCATTTTATGAGGATATTACAGGAAATTGTCTTATTGCATTATATAAACTGCATATTTGAAAAGTTATTAAATATATTTATGTTCTGCATGCTGTGTTTATTTTTTTGTCTATTTTGACTGATTATGTATCTTTCATCTAGGTCACTTTCGAAATACACAAAGAAAACCTTGCCAACATGTTTAGGGAATACCAGGGAAATGTTGATGAAGATATAGGGCTATGTTCTTCAAGTTCAGTTAAAGCAGTCTCTGGCATTAGCAGGGATGTAAATGTTTCTGGAGGATCCCAACAATCAAATACGAAGGATTCTCCTGTACCTCCTCACGTCAACATAAATAGTGATGAAAAGTCAGGTATTGAGAAGACAAGTTCTCCTGACTCTGCCTCCAACATTGAACTGCAGACTTATAATACAGTTAATGAAGAAATGACATCTGGGCAAGGAAATCAGGAGTTACTGGATGAAGTCCCTTTAGAGAAAACACCGATAAATGACATAGCTAAAGCAGGTGATTTAGAAGTATCTTCTGACACAGTAGAAGTTGGGACCATTTCCTCTAATACTTTGAAAACAGTTGGCAAAGATATGACTATCATTGAAGTAACTGCTTCAGTAAGTTCTCCTTCAGAAGAGGATGCTTCAGAGGCGCCAGAATTATTGGATAAGTCTATAGGAGAGGAAGAAGATGATGAGGATTATGTAGAACTGAAAGTAGATAGTAGTCCTTCTGAGGAAGCCAGTCTACCCACAGAGCTCCAAGGAAATAGTTTGTCTCCCCATACAACTGAAGTCAGGGAAAGACTAGACATGTTTAGTAATGACCAAAAATTAACATTTCAAGAGAAAGAACCTGTAAGTAAGAAGCAAGCTGATACTGAAACTCAAGATTCTAAAGATGCAGGGTCTTCAGCTACCTCACCAGACACGACTGCTTCCCAAACTATGCAATCAGACATTGGTCAGATGCTGGATGAAGGGAAGAAAACAACTGATGTGACTAGAGAAACCAAAGCAAGTAATGATGCTCATGGTAATGTCTTAGAGTCTCCTACTACTTTTGAGCAGAAGATTGCGAGGTTGGATGTTTCCAGTGTTGCCACAGATACCGAGAGACTAGAATTGAAGGCCAGTACTAATGTGGAGGCACCTCAACCTCTTCCACCTGTGCTTGAGGTGATTATGTCTTCTTGAAATGTATTTGCCTGAGTTAAAAAAGAACAAGTGTATGTATATTTTATTTTTGTTTAGAATTCATTGTTTCCTATTTGCAATTACATAAATGCAATATATCTAAAGATTTTATTTCTTTAGCACAGCATTTGGGTTGTAGTATGTGTTCATTTAAAGGCAACTTTTATTTAACAGCATCACTAAAAGTTATTACTATCAATTTTCAGGATTGGCATAATTTTACTTTATAAAGCAAATACTAGCATTACTTATTTTTTACACATTTTTTTTGATAACCCAGCCATAGCACATTAATTTTCCAACAAAATCTAGAATTTAATTCCTGCAGAACCACCTGCTAATATATACTGTTTTATACAAAGTATGTGGTTGAAAACTGTTTCGTGAACTGTGCTTAATTTGAAGGAGGGAAGCTTTTGTGAGATGTGGAGGCCCAGCTTTCTCCTTTGCTAGTAGTATCTCAGAGGGATTCATGAGACAGTCATTGGTTGCATGTGTCCTTTTCCATTTTATTGAACTCTTTTCTCTCCCTCGTTCCTATTGTGTTGGTTTGTTCTTCTATTGTCTTTTTGTTGTTCTCGTTCTTAGTTCCAGACAGATATTGCCTTTCTTTCATGCTACTATTCAAAACAAAGAACTTCTCTAAATTCTTTTATAAAATGCTACATCAACTGGTGGTAATACTAACGTGGTTCCAAGTTAATTATGTTGAATTCTGCTAGTTTAGTATATTTGATAACTGCTTTAAATGTATTAAAGTATTTTCATTACTCATTGATAATTTTTCTCTAATTTGGTTCCTTAGTATCTTAAAATGTATTTGTTAGATGCATTTTATAGAAGGTTTTAAATTACTTATTAATGCCTTCCTTTGAAATTGAACTTATTTTATTACTCTTTTTAATTTTCTGTATTAGACATCAAGGCAACAGGAGCAGTCAGGGCAAGTAAGAGCATCAGATGCCGTTAACGGACAAAGGAGGGATTCCAGACCTACTATGTTTCGTATTCCTGAATTCAAATGGTCTCATATGCATCAACGTTTGCTCACAGATTTGTTATTTTCAATAGAAACAGATATACAGATGTGGAGAAGGTTTGTCCATAATTTATTATAGAAGATGTTGTATAATAAATTTTAGCCTTTGTTTTCAAAGAAATTTACATAGTTAACATTTTGCAATTAATTGCTTAAAAATAGAATATAAATTATTTCTGTGGTAAGGTTTTATTGAACTAACTTATTCTTCATTATAAAAATGAGTTAGTCTGTCTCATTACAAGAACTTGAAGATTTTTCTTTTTAAAAATTTGCCAAAATTTATTTTCTGTAACATATTTTACATTATGTAATTCACCTGGAGGTAGATCACCAAAGGAGTTTATTGTTAGAGCTACTAAAAAATTTGGGATTTAAGAATAACTTCCAGTTCTCCAGTGAGTTTTTGGTATAGCAAAATCTGTGTTTCAGATTATCCTTGATTGTATGATTTATGATTTTAAAAGTGCCTATTTGTTTATTGTTATTTGTATACCACTTTTATTCCATTTAAAAGCATATTATGACATTATTTAATAAAATGTTAGTAGAAAATTCATTTTCAGTAGCACATTTAGCACCATTTACCTCTAAATTTTTGCTACATGGCTTCTCAGTTTTGTTCCCACTTAAGGATATTTTAGTTCAACCTTTTAAATCAAGTGTCAGATGAATAGTGTTTATGTTTCAGCACTGGAAAAGGGCTTGGATAGTAACTGCTGCTATGGAATGGCCCGCATCTTCTGAGGAAGTATACACCCCATGTGCCTGCTGCATCATTATCTTACTCAAGCTTTCAAGATGAAGCAAAAGCACCTTCTTATCCTCCCTCCCCTCAAGTAGGCAAATTGTGATTTTCTTTCTTTAGCTTTATCAGTAAACACCATTTATCTTTGGACAGCCATTCAACAAAGACAGTTATGGACTTCGTGAATAGCAGTGATAATGTCATCTTTGTACACAACACAATTCATCTCATCTCTCAAGTGATGGACAATATGGTCATGGCTTGTGGGGGTATACTGCCATTGCTTTCAGCTGCTACATCGGCTACAGTAAGGACTTAACTACTCTATAAAATTGGTGTGAAAACATGAATTTTATGCATCTTTATTGATTAAAACTTGAATGTGCTGTAAATCAAAAGCAACAGAAAAGAAAGTTCTAAAAGGAATGCTGATTTCTTAGGGATGTGTCAGCTAGTGAATATAAAATGATTGACTTGTATATTTTCTTTGTCTTTTTTTAGATGAAATGATAAGGAAATCACTTTGTCATAGATTTCTGAAAGCCTGGCTTTTTATAAGATTTAGAACGTTGGGAAATGATGTAATAAAATTAGATTTTTATCAGAATATAGATGTAATTGTCAAACTTGATTCTTTACAGCATGAGCTGGAGAATATTGAGCCTACTCAGGGCCTCTCCATAGAAGCCTCTGTGACATTTTTGCAGAGGCTAATCAGCCTTGTGGATGTGCTCATATTTGCAAGTTCTCTGGGCTTTACTGAAATTGAAGCTGAAAAAAACATGTCATCTGGAGGAATTTTGCGGCAGTGTCTACGACTTGGTGAGCTGCTAAAACCCATTAGTTAGGAATTTACTTGAAAAATTTTTAGTAATCCAGACAAATTAAACTAAACCTTATCTTTCTTTTGTTGTTAGGCAAATGTGTGCTAGTCATTTTGTCTTATGCTACTTTTAAACTGGCAGAGAGTGAAGGACCGTATATGTACTCTGCTAGAGTAGTAGTTGACAAATTGTATAGAGAAGGAAGGACATGTTTTAGAAAAATCAACTAAGTTGATTCTGATCAGCATTATCCCTCTTTCCCTAATCTTTTTTTTAAAAATATATTTTTATTAATTTTTTACAGAGAGGAAGGGAGAGGGATAGAGTTAGAAACATCAATGAGAGATATTGATCAGCCTCCTGCACGCCGCCTACTGGGGATGTGCCTGCAACCAAGATACATGCCTTTGACCATAATCCAACCTGGGATCTTTCAGTCCGTAGGCCGATGCTCTGTCCACTGAGCCAAAATGATTTCGGCCCTAATCTTTTTTTTTGCTATAATGTAGTGCTTCTCAAGTTAAAAAAATAAAATTTATGCACATGAATCACCAGAGAGGATCTGGTTAAAATGCAGAGTAGATTATATAGGTTTGCTATGAGGCCTCAAATTGTATTTCTAACAAGTCCCAGGCATTGTGCAAATTACCAGTTGTAAAAATAGTCATAGGGATGTGGGGTAAAACATAGAGACTATAGTCAGCCATATTGTAATAAGTTTGTATGGTGTTAGATGGGTAGCACACTTATTAGGGGGATTGCTTCCTAAGATATATAAATGTTTAATCACTCTGTACACTTGAAACTAATATAATATTGTATGTCAACTGTAATTGAAAAAAAGTTTTTAAAGAAAAGAGAAGAAAAAAAGGATAATTCATACACATGAATCACCAGAGAGGATCTTGTTAAAATGAAGTTTAGATTACATGTGTCTGGGATGAGGCCTAAATTTGTCTTTCTAGTAAGTCTGGGTGATGTTGAT
Organism: Lasiurus cinereus; assembly: GCA_011751065.1. Lineage (NCBI taxonomy): Eukaryota > Metazoa > Chordata > Mammalia > Chiroptera > Vespertilionidae > Lasiurus > Lasiurus cinereus. The sequence continues at coordinate 29,871,497 of JAAGEH010000293.1, read as the reverse complement.
GTTGCTTCTCTTACTACCACACTTGAGTAGCAAGATTCTAAACTAGCATGATTTCCTAAACCTCTATTCTTCCTTAGGTAAAAGTTAAAATCCGAGAAAAGAATTTTAGTGTTATTGGGCTGCCTTAGGTGAACCAATTTTTTTTTTAACTTAATACAGAAGGTTTCCTATATCCAGTTATAAACACTGAGACTTTGTTAATGACTTGTTTATTAAATGGAGTGAAGTAGGTTGGAGAGAGTGGGACCAGAAAGTGGAAGCAAAACTATTACAAGCTATGGCTTATGAAGACAGACTGGAAATAAAAGGCAGCATTAGAAGTGGGAAGTCTAGTTAATGAAATATTTTCCCATATTTAGTAAGTGCGTTATATAAACCAACTTATATTTGTACTTAGTCTTTTTTAGTACAGTGATTTTTTTTACTTAAAATGCTATTCAGAGTACTTTTAAACTTAGGATGCTTTAAAGAATTTGGCATAACAATTTTTAGAAAGTTGTTTTAAATTTTAAGTAAGGAAGATTCTGACAATAGTATGGTAAAGGCCTGGAGCGGGAGTGAGAAAGGGGTAGAGGGGTCAATGGGAGGAAAAAGAGGACATCTGTAATACTTTCATCAATAAAGATAAATTTAAGAAAAAGATTCAAATGGTGAACATAACAAAACCAGCTATTACTTATTGACTACTGTAATTTGTCATTTTGCTGATTTTCACAATGGATCAACAATCATTTTCGTTTTTTCTATTCATGAGGAAAGTTGAGATCAGAGAAAATAGAAAATTTATCGAAATTCAAAATGTGTAATGGTGAAGTTGGAATGTGAATATAGTAGCTTATTTAGTGTTCCTACCCCTTCTTTGTTATAGTATACTTCCTTAAACTTTTAATTAGTAATTAAAAGATTTAGACTCCATTGCTTTAGTTTATGCCATTTTATTTCACTTACTTTTATTAATATATTTTATTGATTTTCTACAGAGAGGAAGGGAGAGGAAGAGAAAGTCAGAAATATCAATGAGAGAGAAACATCGATGAGAGAGAAATATCTATCAACTGCCTCCTGCACACCCCCATCTGTGGATGTGCCAGCAATCAAGGTACATACCCCCGACTGGAATTGAACCTGGGACCCCTGAGTCCGCAACCTGACGCTCCATCCACTGAGCCAAACCGGCCAGGGCTATTTATACCATTTTAAAAATCTCTCCCACTTTCCTAAAAAAGAGTACATTTCTATAATTAAAAATACAAGGCTACACTAGCACTGCTTTACTCAAGAAACATCAGATTTGGGAGCTAGAAAATACTGTAATGCTCTAATTTTCATAGCTGTAGAAGAAAATAAAGAGAAAATTCAATATACTGCAGCACCATCTTTTCCTATGTATGGAAATGAGATTCAGAAAGTAACTCAAAGTCACTTAGTACAGTATGATAAGCTTGGTAAATAATGTAAATGTTTTGGTCCCTGATCTCCTTTTTCTGGAGGCTGGGGAAGGAAGGAAGGTAAGAGGGCAACAACACTGAGTAACCTGTACTCCTGAGACTGATTGACACTAGGCAGTCATGGTTGTAATGCAGACTCAAACTTGATTTTATGCAACCTGTGAAAAAATAGTACAACGGTTATTTTCCTGGGCATGATTCCAGATTTGACAGAGTTGTATTCTACACTCTCCCTCCCTTCTTTGCTTCCTTTTTTTAAAAAAAATTTGTTGTTTGCTTTTGACACCTTTCTGTATTCTTCTCTTTCTCAATTCTGTGTCTGTTGCCATATGGTACTCTGGTGTTATTTAAAATCCCCATTTTAATTTATGTTTAGTCCTAATTTTTTAAAATCCTCACCTAAGTGTATGTTTTACTGATTTTTAGAGAAAAAGGGAGGGAGGAAAGAAGAGACAAAGGGAGAGGAAGAGAGAAACATCGATTGGTTCCCTCCCATACATATCCAGACCAGGGATCAAACCTACAACCTTTTGGTTTATGGGATGATGCTCCAATGAACTGAGCTATCTGGCCAGTGCTGTTTTGTTCTTAATTTGTTCTCCCACTCTTATTCTGATCAAATATGGATTTGGTTGGGAAGTAAGATGATTAGGTAATGTCAAGCAATTTATAGTCAATTGTGCATTACCTAATTCATCATTTAAAATTCAGAATTTCTAACTCAAGTAGCTGCCCAATTGGTTAGATTTTTAGAGATGTAATTATGGATTGTATAGTAATCCCTTTCCTTTTTACACCCTTTAAGCAGTTTTAATGAAAGCCAGTAAGATTTAGACCCTATAAATATTCCCATATAAAAGCTGTACTGTCTATCACTCTTTTAATATGCTGTAATAATACATCATCAGAAAACATGCATTTTTAATTTATCCTATTTCAATGAAGATAATAGGTTATTGTCATAGACTAGTTTATGCAATGTGATTTGCTTTCTGTTCCTTTGCAACTCTCTTTCCTGTTTTTTCCCATCTTTTTCTTAATCAGAGATCATTTCAAGTAGCTTAGGTGAGATCTAAGAAATAGTAGTAAGTTAAGATTCTTGAATTGATTCCCCCTGAGCAGTGGTCCCTAACAGAGTCACTACCAAAGTCAGAAAATAAACAGTAGGTGAGAAAGTCCAGGTACATTTCAGGACTTTGCTGAAGGTAATCTGGTTCCAATAAAATCTTATGTCAATCATATTGGGTAGGTGATTTTTATCAGTTCCATAATCTTAAATATAATTTTATTTTCTAACCAAACCTTTTCCTTAAAATAAATAACAGTGTGTGCAGTGGCAGTCAGGAATTGCTTAGAGTGTCAGCAGCATTCACAACTGAGAACAAGAGGAGATGCCACCAAAGGCCAGAAGGCAGTGCACAGCCTGATCCCCATGGGGAAATCCACAGCAAAGGTGAGATACAGAATCATTAATTAAATAAAAAAGCACACTCCTATTTACAATTAAGGTCTTAACTTTATTTGTTCATTTCAACATAAAAGTTAAATAAATCTGACAGAGGTCCTAAAATAGTTATTTTAGTTTGTGGATATAACATTTAAATATTTTTCTTTAAGTACACAGTAAAGATTTGCTTATACTTAATCTTGTCTGCTTTTCCAAATGTTTACTTTTCTTGTGTCTACAATACCTTTCCCCTTCAACTATGTCAGTTTGTATTTCATGTACTTGGTGAGTTAGCATGCAATTTGTTTTTTCTTTCCTGGCTCCCTTCTACACTGTTACCTCTAATCCAGCATCCAAAGACAACAACAAAAAATCCCACCAAAAACAATAACAAAAACAGAGAAAGAAGTATGAAAAACAAGTACTTATAACCTGATTTCTCTGGTTACTGGAATATCGTGTTTACTTTAAAAAATATCTGTTTAGTGTTTTCTTTTCTTTTTTTTTTTTTTTGGTCTTAGAGTCCAGTGGACATGGTAACTGGTGGTATATCTCCAGTGAGAGATTTTGACAGGCTCCTACAGGACATGGATATTAATCGACTTAGGGCAGTTGTCTTCAGAGACATCGTAAGTAACAGTATTTCTTTCACGTACTCTCTTAGCTGATAGTATTTCCTCCAAGGCCCAAAGTATTGAGAATGAAAATTCTCTGTGATATAAAATAGCTGAGTGGAAAGAAGAAGTCAGTTTTTTGACAATAATCTTAGGATCATAGAATATTAGAAAATATTATTTATATAAATGGAACTAATATATTAGAACAATGACACTAAGAAGAATAGCATATTATTATATAGTAAGCACTGTAAGTGCTTCACAGGTACTCATTAAGTCCAACAACTTCTTAAGTTGGGTACTGTTGTAAGTTCCATTTTATAAATGAGGAATCTGAGATGCACAGAGTTTGAGTAACTTGTTCAAGCGAATGGAGTTATTTAGTAAATGAAAGGATTCAGACCCAGCAGTCTGAACTTCAGAATCCATACTCTGAAAGTAGTGAAATGCCTAAATCCTGAATGTCCTATTATTTTCTGAATATTGGATATTTTTCCCTCAAAAGAATATAAATATGACATACTAGTAAGTGATGAAATGTTGTGTGTGGTGGTTTTGATTTTTTAAAGATGAAAAAGTTTTGTTTTAGCTGATTTTGATACAAGATATGGCCAAGCTGCTTAAAGAAATTGTAGTCATGTAAGAAAGTATAAATATGAAAATAAAAATCATTTGTAAGCCTACTTTACAGGGATTTTGGGTCTTGTTATTAGTTAATATTTATGGAACAATTACTTTGTGTTAAGTACTAGATGCTCTCTATCATATGTTTTTTATAAACTTTATAATTTCAATTCTTCATCTTCTCCCCATTTGTGTTCTAGTCCTCTCTTGAGTTTTTCATTAAGTTTTATTCACATATACAATTATTAATAGTATAGCAAATAATTGTTGAACACTTACTGTGTATTAAGCATAGAACTGGATGCTTTATGTATTTTCTCATTTAATAAACACAATAATCCTATGAGAAAGATAGCAGTATTAGGTTAAATAACTGACAAAGATCACACAAGTAGTAAAAGGTAGAAGAAGTGGGTTAGGGACTAGAGAATCTAACCCACTTAAATTAGGGAATCTGATTCCTGAAATTTTGATATTAATCATATGATTATGTTGCCTCCCTAAATATCAATTAAATTTTTTTCTCTTTTTTTACTTTTTGATAGCTGCTGTTATTCCTTTAATCAAGAAACCATCAAGTGTTGTTTTTTTTTTTTTTTTCAGAATCCATTGACTGGTTCATTTTGGGACCAAATATTGCTGCTCCCTTATCTTTACATTCTCTATTCTTGAGCATGTGTCCATTATATTGTCCCATAACTTTGTATGTCCTAGACTAATCTTTAAAAATCTAGAATAGATGATATTAACTCTTCTGCTCTAAAAATTCTCTAATGTCTTTTCATAGCACTTAAAATAAAAATTTCTCACTCTGGCTCTATGTGATCGGGCTTTTTGGAATTTTTTAACAAGTTATTATATTATGATATTTGGACAGGGAATTATACTATTTCCTATGTCTATACTGTAATTTCTTAAAGTTACAAATGATTTTAATTATCTTAATTATAAAAGTTACATAATACCTAGGAGTTTTAGAAAAAGAGAAAAAATTTCTATTTCCCAAACCTTATCTCAGAGCCTCTTTTAGCCAAAGTGTACTTTGATGGAAAAGGAAATGATTTAAGATTGGTGATATAAAGAAATTATTACTCTGAGGTTAAGAGCTAAGATATTTAGTTACTCTAATCTGAGTTTACATTTGCTTTTTCACTTACTGAATGGCCTTAGGTAAATTACTTAACTTCTTTAGTCCTTATCTTGTTCTAAGGGGTAAAGGAATGTATATGAAGTATAACACAGTGGCTGGCTCACAGTGAGTAGTCAATAAATGATAGCTACAGTTTATTACATGGGTTTAGTTAGTAAGCATTAAACATATTAATGGGCTAAATAAGGATGCAGATAGACTTCAGTAAATTAGAAGAGATTAATAAGTTTAAAACTAAGTAAGTTGTTTGTCTGCCTTTTAAATGTTGATATCATTAACAGTCATTATTATAATAGACTAGAGGCCCAGTGCACAAAATTCATGGCAGGGGGAGGGGAGGGAGAGGGATGTCCTTCAGTCTGGCCTGCACCCTCTTCAATCTGGAACCCCTTGGGGAATGTTCAACTGCTGGTTTAGGCCCAATCCCTGTGGGACATCCTTCTCACAATCTGGGATCACTGGCTCCTAACTGCTTGCCTACCTGCCAGCCTGATTGTTTCCTAACTGCTCCCCTCCTGGCCTGATCACCCACAACTACCCTCCCCTGCTTGCCTGATTGCCCATAATTGCCTTCCCTGCCGTGACCCGCCTCCTTCCCTGGGACCCGCCTTCTCTACACGAGGCTGCAGAGATGCCAGGACCGTGTTGTGTGAGGGCGCAAGGACCACCTAGGCTTTTCTTAGTACAGATGACAGGATTGTGTGGCAGAGGAACACAGGAATATCCTGAGAAAGGGGATGGTTAATATAAAAGGAAGAATGTTCATTTACCTTTTCCATCACGAGTAATAAGTACTATAGATTCTTTTCAGATTACAGATATGTCGTACTGTATCAAGTGGATATCTTCAGGTAGAGCCTGATATCTCTCTCTCTTTTTTTAAAATTTATTGTGTCCAAGAGTTTTGACACTAGTTATTAATTTTTAGTTAATTGGTACCATTAATTTTTATTTATTTTTCTGCTAGGCAACAGTGTTTGTTTTTCTTATCCTAAATTTATGTGCTATTCAAAATACCTTTTAAAATATATTTTTATTGATTTCAGAGAAGAAGGGAGAGGAAGATAGAAACATCAATGATCAGGGAGAATTACTGATAGGTTCCTCTTCCACAGGCCTCACTGGGGATTGGCCACCCGGGCACATGTTCTGACCAAGAATTGAACCATAATCTCCTGATTCATAAGTCAAAGCTCAACCACTGAGCCATGTCAACTGGGCTCAAAATAACTTTAATTTTCAGGATTTGATGGGAAAGTTTTATTTTTTTCTTTTAAATTAAGTTTAAACTTCTTTTGAAAGTGACATGCTGAGGAGCCCATTGAAGATGGGGAATTTGGACAGATGAAGAGGCTATTGATGTAGAGATATGTAGGTGAACTCTAGAGTTTAGGATGAAGCCTAGACCTCTTTTTGAGGTCAGTCCAGTTTTTCCTTTTCTTTTCTGTGGACACTATATTTTCAATTCTGATACTTGGTTTTTCTATACTAAAGTTATCTTAAGAATTCCTTTTACATATCTGATAATTTTAACTTGTTTTCTTTTTAATGTTTTGTCTTTTAGGAAAGCTTATTTTTTATTTTATGTATTTTAATTCTTATGATTAGAAATAAAAATAGTTATTCATGTATAATGATAATTACTAATTGATTAATTGTAGAAAGTGTATGGAGACATATCTCTTCAGATTGAGTTACTTAATTTTAAAAAAAAAGAGCCAACTTTTCTCTTTTCATGTTTCACAAACATATAACCTCCCATTTATGGACATTTTTGCTAAGTTAAAATTATTTTCTGCATATGTCAAAAGATTTATTTACATGTTTATATTTAAATATTGTCATGTGAAATAAAATGAAGACATGTTATTAAATAGTGGCATGATCACCTACTTTTATTTTTCCCCAGGAGGATAGCAAACAAGCTCAGTTTTTAGCCTTGGCTGTTGTATACTTTATCTCTGTTCTTATGGTCTCGAAGTACAGAGACATTTTGGAACCTCAGAATGAAAAGCGTAGCCAGTCATTTAAGGGAACTGTTAGTGAAACTGGGACTGTATCACTTCCTGGTGAGTTTCCATATTTTATTTCCTGCTATCCAAAGTTCAAATAAAATGTTATCTACTTATAGTAGTGAAAATATTGATTCTAGAATTTAAATCCATTTGTATAGAAAGTAAGAACATGTACTTTTTTGTCAGTTTGTTAATCCTTCCTGAGGATATTTTTTCCATTGGTTTTTAGAGAGGAAGGGGAAGCGATAGATGAGATGGAGGCAGAAATGGATGGAGAGAGGGCGAGGGAGAGAGATAGAAACATTGATGTGAGAGAGAGAGAGAGAGAGAGAGACACATCTATTCATTGCATGCGCCTTAACTGGAGCGAGGGATCGAACCTGCAACCAAGTATGTGCCCTTAACTGGGAATTGAACCCCCTCTGGTGAGTAGGCTGGTGCTCTAATCTTTTAGCCACACCAGCCAGAGCTTATTTTTATTAATCACTAAACATTTTACTTTATTTTGAGTACCATGTAGTTAGTTGCAATTAAGAGATTATTTCTGTTCTTTAAATGAGTCATTTGATTAAAAGGTGAGAAGATGTTATCCTTTGCAAGTAAAGTATTAGACATTTTTGTTCATGTAAGCATTTGTTGTGAAGAATAAATTATTCTCTGATCAGAGACAGATTTGGTAACTAATTGTAATAATTGGAGTTATAGATGTAGCTGCCAGCTGTGTTTAGAGAAGCAATTATTGCAATAATAGGAATAGCTGCCACCCAATGGAGCCTCTTTATTTATTCAATAAATATTCATTTGGTACCTACTAGGTACTTAGGTATGTTCATGAACAAAAAAGGAAAAAAAAGTCTTCCCTCATGGAGCTTATCTTCTTGTGAGAAGAGATAGAAAATAAGTACATGTAGTAAATATGTTGTATAGTATTTTAGAAGGTGATACGTATAAGAAAAGAAAATAAGACTAATGGAAAAATATCAGGAATATATCCAGGAGAAATGGGCTGTGGATATTTACTCGAAGGAAGATGGGGAATTATTGGAGGGTTTTGAGAATAGGAGTTAAAATTGATTTAGCGGCTAAACCACAATTTTTTTTTCTTTGTTCTATTTATTTATGCATTCATGGGTTAATTCTTTTTAAAAAAATATTTCTTTTATTGATTTCAGAGAGGAAAGGAGAGGGAGAGAGATAGAAACATCAGTGATGAGAGAGAATTATTGATTGGCAGCCTCCTGCACACCTCCCACTGGGGATCTAGCTTGCAACCCGGGCATGTGCTCGTGGCCAAAATTGAACCTGGGAGCCTTCAGTCCATAGGCCAACACTCTATCCACTGAGCCACACCAGCTGGGGCCATTGGTTAATTCTTGTGTGTGCCCTGACTGGGGGTCGAACACGTGACCTTGGCATATCAGGATGATGCTTTAACCAACTGAGCTACCTAGTTAGAGCTGAACCACAACTCTTTAAGTCTTGTGTCACGATTCTGTGAATTTGGTTTGGACAGGACACAGTGGGGACACAGCTGATATTTGATGGGGTTGGAACGTCTGAGATAGCTTTTCTTCTCATTAATCTAGTACCTGAGTGAGGACGGCTATAAGAGCTGAGGCTGACTTATTGAAATGGCTCACCTAGGGATATGTCTAAGGCATTGATACTTGTTCTCAACCAAATTTCTCAGTTTCCCTCCATTAATTTGGAGGGCCTCTATTTCTTCTGATGGTTTCTCTACCTGTTTTCTCCAGCAAGGTAGCTAGATTGCTCACTGATATATCCAGGAACTCTTAGAATGTACCCTCTGCCCAACTGTATTAGAACTTGTCTATTGCTACTTCTGCCTCAATCTATTGGTTAAATAAGTGTGGCCCAGCCCAGATTCAAGGACTTCTCAAAGGGAGGCATGAGCCAAGAGGACCATTAATGTACCTGTAACATAACCAATTATGAGCATGTTGCAGTAATTCAGACAAGAGGTGGTTTAGGGACAGGCTAGGTGGCTGTAGAGCTAGTGAGTGGTAGTCATATTTTGATGGCAGAGAAAACAGGACATTAAAATATTAGTTGTGGATATGGGAAAGATAGAAGATAGTCAAGAATTATTATAAGGTACAGATGTATAGACTAGAGGTGAAACATGTTGGGAGGAAGATAAATTCAGTTTTCCTCTACTGGTGGCTTTTAGACATAGATGATGTAGAGAAAGCAGTTATATATAATTAGAGGCCCGGAGCATGAAATTCATGCCCTGGAGGGGGGTGTCCCTCAGCCCGGCCTGCACACTCTCCAATCTGGGACCCCTTGGGAGATGTCCCACAGGGATCGGGGATAAAGTGATCACCCTTAAGTACCCTCCCCTGCTGGCCTAATCACCCAGCTGCCCTTCCCTGCACCTGGTCGCCCCCAACTGCCCTCTCCTGCCAGCCTGTTCACCCCCAACTGCCTTCCCCTGCTGGCCATCTTGTGATGATGTCGTGTATGCCATCTAGGCTTTTATCATATAGGATAGTCTGGGGTGTTTTCTTTTTTGATATTTGAAACTTTGAGGGTAAATGAAACCATTAAGGAAATAACTGTTGAGAGAGAAGAGGACTAAAGACTGATTACTAAGTCCCTCCAACTTAATAAATCAGGTAGAAAAAGTGAAAGAAATTAAGAAGGAACAACCAGTGAGGTGTTGTGTAAGCCAAGTGAAAGAGTATTGTCCAGTTGGAGGGAATAATCAGTTGCTGCTACTTTGCCAAGTGCTATTAGGACTGAAAACAGGTCAGTTAGCAGGATGGAGGTTTTTGGCAAACATTAGCAAGATGCATCATTTTATTGGAATGCAGTGAGCACCTGATTGGAGGGAACAAAAGTCAGAGAGAAAAGTTGATGCTTCTTGTTGAACTAGATTTTGAGGATCATGAATTGTTCATGCATAGAGGAGGAGTAACAAGTTTTCTGCTAGAAGAACCCATGTTTGAGATAGAGATGAGGTCTTGGGGCTACTATCGAAAGAAATGGCAATGTATAAAGGCATGGAAACCCCAAGCTTTGTCCCATTACCAGATTGCAGGTAATGTGGTAATGTGGTATTATAAAGAATAATATGTGATGGCATGAGTAGCAGGACATAAAGTGGGAAATGAATAGTCATCTGATGAATATTTGTTGACAATCTGCTGCCTTCCAGGCATTGTGTAGCCCCGGCATTATTAAAGGTGCTGGAGAAAAAGTGTTTGATGAAGTTTACCTTGTAGTGGACTTATATTATTGAAGAGCCTTGTACCTTAACCTGTGGAGTTTGGACTTTTCTTTTAGGCCAATGGCTTTCAACCTTGCATTGCTATCCATTGTATGTCATGTTCACTTTGGAGGGTTTTTTCAGGTATTTTCTATTGTTTTTGTTATTTTTTATAATATCATCTAATTTTATTATAGGTACTATATCTCAGAACATTTTATAAATTATGTAATTTATTTTTGCCTTTTAGAACATGCCATACATTTCTTAATTTAAAATAATAGATGGCTATAGATTGAAATACACCTTTTTAAAATTGGTTCTAAACTTTTATTTGTACTTTTCTTCTGTTTCTGGGTAAGATCTAGAAAACACACCAGCAGCATCCAGCCCATTAACTCCAGTATCAGTGGAAGAATCCAAAAGCATATCATCTGCTCGAAGGAGGGACTCAGGCATTGGGGAAGAAACAGCTGCTGGCTTGGGAAGCAGTGTGGATGGAGCTTCTCCTGGAGCCCCTCCAAGTGTCAGTGCAGGCCCAGATGCAATCAGCGAGGTGCTGTGCACTCTTTCTTTAGAGGTCAATAAATCTCAGGACCATAGAAATGATGCAGGAAATGAGATGGACAACAAGGCTGCACCATCACTTTCAGTTTCAAAAAATGTCAACGTAAAGGACATTCTCCGCAGCTTGGTTAACATACCAGCAGATGGAGTCCCAGTGGATCCTGCCCTTCTGCCACCGCCCTGCCTCGGAGCTCTTGGTGATCTGTCTGTTGAACCACCTGTGCAGTTCAGATCTTTTGACAGGTACTGTAACTAATTTCTGTTTTTTGTATACTTGTATTTATAAATTGCTAAGATTTAAAGGTTAATAGGAATTTATGCAAATTTTTAGCTTCAACATTAAAAACAGTTGTTTTGAACTAGTTTTTAAAATTACAAGGATATTTTTGTTGTGTGGTTTGTATACTATTCCAAATTTTTATCTGGAGAGCCTTATGCTTAGTGAAATAAGCAGTCAATGAAGGAGAAGCACCACATGATCTCACTCATTTGTGTATAATAAAGAACATTGTAAACTGATGAACAAAAGGATAGATACAGAGGCAGTAAAGCATCAAACAGACTGTGAAATTACAGCAGGAAGATTAAGGAGAGGTGGGGTAGATAAGAGATCAATCAAAGGACTTGTATCTATGCACATAAGCATAACCAATGAACATAGACACTGGGGGGTTGGGGTATGCCTGGGAGGGAGGAGGGGCAATGGGGAGATATGTACACATGTAACACAATAAAAAATAAAAATAAATAAATATATACATAAAAATTATCAGTGATTTAAAAATAATTTCAATATGACATTGTCAAGTTATATATTAAATATATATATAAATACATTTCTTCCCAAGGTTATTTTTTCCATTGATTTTCTTTTTTATTACTTTTTTTTTTTTATTTCAGAGGAAAGGAGAGGGAGGCAGAGACAGAAACATCAATGATGAGAGAGAATCTTGATCGGCTGCTTTCTGCACGCCCCACTCTGAGGACCGAGCTCGCAACCCAGTCCGGTGCCCTGACCAGGAATTGAACTATGACCTCTTGGTTCATAGATCAGTGAAGCTCAGCTACTGAGCCACTCTGGCTGGGCTCCATTGATTTTTAGAGAGAGTGAAAGAGTGAAGGAGGAAGGGAGGAGGAGGAAAGAGCGAGAGAAAAAGAGAAAAACAAGAATGTGAGAGAGACATACTGATTGATGGGTTGCCATCTGCTCAAACCCTGACAGGGCCTGAATACTGAACCTGCAATCCAGGTACCTGATTGTAACTGGGAATCAATCCCTTGACTCTTCGGAGGATAGATACTATTTTTATCCTTACTTTATAGGTGAAGAAACTGAGGCAAAGGGAAAATAAGTCTCTTAAGTGCTTATGCTATTAAATGGTGGAGCTAAGATTTGAACCATGGTGGATTCATTCCAGACCCTCCCATTTGGCTGGGCAATGCAAAACATACTTGCTGATCTATGAGAGATTGGTGGTGGTTTTATTTTCTATATGCAGTAAATACTAGGCATCCATTAAAGAGAGGAAAGCAGAACACTATGTATTGATATAAAATTATATTAAAGATATGTTGTTAATGAAAAAAGCAGTGTACAAAATTTGAAATTTATGATCTTTTAAACAAAAAATAAATATGATTACATATGCCTCAAAAAGAATACATCAAACTGTTAAAAACAATGGCTATATTTTGATGGTTGGAAAAGGTATAAGTAATCAGGTTTTTGAAGTATTCTCAGTTTTATAATTTGTTTAAATATGAATCTTGGCTCAGAAATGATTAAGTGTAGATTTTAAAATTTGATAAATCTTACTAATAATAATTAAAGAAAGTTGTTTTCTTACAAATATTCCAAATTTCATTTATTTTGGCATGTATTTCTTTTTAAAATATTGTAGAAATTAAACTATGCTTTAATGACTCCTTCAGTGAGTAGGTTATGGATGTTTTTAGGAAAGCCATACTTCAGTAATACATATTAAGGGGTTTGCTGAAATAAAGAAGGATTTTGGTGATAGCATTTTTCGGGATGTTATTTGGAACTTACATGTCTGGTATGCATTTAACATACTGTCTGATGGCAAGCCAACTGCTCTGTTTCCCCCTCTTTTTCTTAGCAAGAGACACCTCTTGAAAACTCTTTTCATACAGCTATAGACCAGTGGAATATCTTTGGGAATTTCAAAGCATCCCTCTGATCATGTGTTTATCTCTGGAATGCTGTGTCAGAAATCACAACTCTCCTCATATCTTAAGAATTATCAACTCTCAAGCAATAGCTGGAAAATTTAGAGTAACAGCTACATGAGTGGAACCTTGCTGAAAGGCTGCCAGGTTGTGGGCCTTTTTGGATGGCAAGGTGTTTGTGTTCATTCCCATGCCAAAATTCTTGCTCTTATCTAATTTGAAGATCCTCTCTGGTGATTAGTGGATGCCAGGGATTTATCTTGATAAAGTTCAAGGGCTTGTCTGGCTTTTCAACTAGATCCTTAGGGACTAAAGTGCTTGGTTTAAAATGCTCTTTTCTCCTTTACTGAACTATTTGCATGTTAAATAAAATAGCATTTATGAGAAAGTTTATAATATTTGAAACTGATGTGATTCTGAAAAGGAACTTCTGAACCTTAGTGATTTGGAAGTATTGGTGCTTCTTGTCTGTTGTTAATAACTATAAAGAAACTTTCAAAAAAGTCTCCCTAGTTCATGTAAAAAAAAAGTACACAGTGTTTGCGATTTCTTTTTATGTGGAACCTTAGGAAAATTACTTCTTTTTCATCTTTAAGATGGGGATAAAATGTGGCACTTAACTCACAAAGTGGTTGAATATATATATATATATATATATATATATATATATATAACTTATATATGTCAGTAGCATAGTCAAGTATTACTCATTAAAGTTAGTAAGTTTGTAAAGAAGAAAACTACAGTATGTAAAATTTTATAGTTTCATATTTGGCTTTTAATTGAAAGTTCAGAATAATAACTTGCATAACTAAAAAACATATCTGTCTTCCAAATTGATTTTGCCAAAAAGTTTGAAGTGCTTTTTGTTAAAATTGATGGCACATATTTAAAATTGAGTTATTTGTATTTTAAATTGTTTCTTAAATAGAAACTTAAGCTGTAGCTTGAGAATGATGCTAGAAATATCTCTGCACATTGTGTAGTATATAGCCTTCAAAGTTGTGTCAGATATAAGTTGCATTTTCTTTGTGTTTTGCAAAGTGGTGCTTTTTAAAAAAATGCACAATAATTTGTCCTTGCATGATTAAACTTGAGTGGTGGTACATTTAAATTTCTAGATTAGTTTTTTAAACTGTAAGGACATGTTTTACTAGTTTAGATTTATACTTGTGTATGTGATACATATGATAGCTTAAAATCTCATCTGTTGAAAGTTTTAGTCTTTTTCATAGAAATTTTATAAAAATAAAAGTAGAGGGCAAAGAGAATGAAAATATCGTGAAATCTACCTACTGCTTACTGTCCCTTTATTTGGGTTCTTATGACTTTTGAATTTTCTCTCTTTTTAAGTGGTCCAAAGCTGAAGCATTACTATGTTACTTCCTCAGAAATGACTTGAATTACTCAGTGAATTTGGAAATTGATTAACTTTGTTTTTCTATTATGTATTAAGTACAGAGCTGAGCTAGAGAATGCAACTCATTTGTGAGCAGATATATTTATGTATGTTAGTAGAAGAACATACATAGTTTTATATTTTGGAAAACTTTCTTATTGCTTATAAATGTTTATAATGTAGAATTATGTTTACATGTCAATATTGTGGGATGGTTGCACAACTCTGTGAACATGCTAAAAACCATTTATTTGCACACTTTAAGTTAGTGAATCATGTGGTATGAAAGTTGTAGCTCAGTAACACTAAAAATGGTCAATATGAGGAAACAGTTCAAATTAGAGGTCTTTGTTTAGACAAACCATGAATTGTAGATAATTTCTCCTATTTAATTTGGTACGTTATTTTATCTTTCTGGTTTTACTTTTTAATTTTTAAATGGGAGTAATATGTACATTATGCTTGTTTGAGAATTGAGTAATAATTCTTGGTATATGTCAGTGCTTAACCACAGCTATTAATAATTTATAAGTTTATATTATACTAGCGGCCCAGTGCATGAAATTTGTGCAAGGGGTGGGGGCGGTGTCCCTCAGCCCAGTCTGCACCCTCTCCAGTCTGGGACCCCTCGAGGGATCGGGCCTAAACTTCAGTCGGATATCCCTCTCACAATTCAGGACTGCTGGCTACCAACTGCTTGCCTGCCTGCCTTCCTGATTGCCCCTAACAGATTCTGCCTGCCAGCCTGATTGACAGCTAACTGCCCCCTGCCAGCCTGATTGCCCCTAACTGCCCTCCCCTGCAGGCCTGGTCACCCCTAATTACCATCCCCTGCAGGCCTGGTCACCCCTAACTGCACTCCCCTGCAGGCTTGATCACCCCCAACTGCCCTCCCTCGCAGGCCTAATCCCTCCCAACTGCCTTCCCCTGCTTGCCATCTTGCAGTGGCCATCTTTTGTCCACATGGGGGCAGCCATTTTTGACCACAATGGTGGCAGCCATCTTGTGTATTGGAATGGCAGTCAATTTGCATATTACTCTTTTATTAGATAGGATAGAGGCCTGCTGCATGGGTAGGGGCCAGCTGGTTTGTCTTAAAAGATGTCCTGGATCAGGGTGAGGGTTCCCTTGGGGCATGTGGCGGCTTGGGCGAGGGGCCTGTGGTGGCTTGCAGGCTGGTCACGGCCCCTAGCGACCCAAGCGGAGGCCCTGGTGTCTGGGATTTATTTATCTTCTATAATTGAAACTTTTTAGCCTTGAGCAGTAGCCTGGACCAGCCAGTGTGTGCAGGAAGTTTGACTTCCTCCATTGCTGGGGAAACTTAAGCCTCCGTGGCCGCAGCCATTTTTGTTGGGATTTATTTATCTTTTATAATTGAAACCTTGTAGCCTTGAGTGGAATCCAGGGCCGGCCAGGGTGTGCAGGAAGCTTGGCTTCCTCCATTGCCAGGGAAACCCAAGCTTCTTGTTCGCTCCATGGCTGCAGCTATCTTGGGTTAATTTGTATACTTGGTCCTGATTGGCTGATGGGTGTGGCTTGTGGGTGTAGCAGAGATACGGTCAATTTGCGTATTGCTCTTTTATTAGATATGATAGGATGATTGTGTGGGGGCCCAAAGAATAGTGTATCATGAACTTTGACTTGGAGAGGCTGAGGAGGCTTGTCTTTGAGCAAGGTTTTGAAAGGTGAGAAGAAAGCTTGCTGGTAAGTAGGACTAAGAGGAAGGCATATTGGCAGAGGCATAGCATATACAAAGGGTGGGCATTGTGAAATAATGCACATGCTTAGGAACCACAGCAGCATAATGCAGAAGCATTTGAGGAGTGCTGGCTTTAATGTCAGTCCGTGTATGAAGCCACACTTCAGATGTGTTAGGAATGAGAACATATGGAAGAACTTGCACAATCAATATTTACTGAACTGGAATAGATATTATTTGTGATTGAAAGTACGATTAATATTAGTAGTTTCAAGGATTGGAGATTAGGTCCAATTATTTTATTATCTTTATTTACAGTTTTAATCACAATTTTATTTTTAAATATTTTCATTATTTTTTTAAAAGTTTCATTGAATTTATTGCAGTGATCTCTTGTTATCTTTAATCATACCATCTTGGACAAATAGAGATTGTGCATATTATGGAACATGATTAGTACATTTTTTTCTATCACCAGTTTTCCAACATTTCATTGTAAAAATGTTCAAACATATAAAGAAATTGAAAGAATTGTACAGTGAATACCCACAGACACAGCACTGAGATTCTGTAATTAGCTTTTAACGTTATTTGCTTCATCATATAATTCTCCATATAGCCATCCTTCTACCCTTCAGTTAATCTTATTTTTTGATGCATTTAATCTTATTTGTTGCAGACATTAGTTCACCCTCAATCCAACATTTTAACATGTAGATCTCTACCTAGAGATCAACACAGTTTTTTAAGGTAAAATGTACATATAATGAAAGGCAAAAATTATAAGTGTATTACCATTTGATGAGGCTTATAGTCTTGTGTTAACTCAACCCCCCACTCTACGTGAGTCTTGGAAGCTCCCTTTTGCATCGTTCCTGCCAGTGCTTGTCCCCCATTCCTCCAAGGCAGTTATTATTCTGATTATTTTTTCTGCCATAGATCAGTTCTGCCTTTTCTAGAACTTTATGTAAAGGGAAATACAAAGTTGGCATTCTTTAGTTTAAGGCTTCCTTCACTTACCGTAATGCTTTTGAGGTTCACCCATGCTATGTTTATCGTCAGTTTCTTATTGCTGAGTATTGTTTCATTGTATGAGAATGCCACCATATTTTTATGCATTTTTTTTCCTGTTTGAAGGATTCTGAGCTATTGCCATTTTTGGATGTTAACAATAAAGCCTCTTTGCACATTTTGTGCATATTTTTTTGTGGACATAAATTATTTTAAGGAAGTTCCTAAGAGGGAAATTGCTGGTGCACATAGGGTAGGTTTATGTCTTAAATTCAATTGTATAAAAAAAATATTTCACTTTTATAAATATTTTCTATTGTTTCTATCATTACTTACCTGTTGTATGAGTAAACTAGATATTGCTGGTTCTTTGTTTTGTGAGCGAATGTGAAAGTAAATTATCTGTGTCTCCTCCTCCCCCCAAAATAGGTTGCTAGGGAATAGGTTAGAGGTTTTCTTAAACAATACATTTCTGCTTAGAGTAGCAAATGTGCAAATTAGATTTTGTATTATTTTCTGAATTTACACCAGCACACATGTACACACACATGCGCACACACACAAGGGTCATGTTTACTCCCCCTAAAGTCAATAATCTTCATCTGATATAAGCTACCATGATTTAAACACACCATTTTGGATTGAGGGCTCAGGTGGCTGTTGCTTCTATTTTTTAGTGTATAGTTAACATTGGCAGTCACCCTTATAATGATGTGACACCAGCTACCTCCAAGAACATTGAATAAGCCATGCCTAGCACCAGAGAACTTGATTTAATTGGCAACAGTGTTTGCTGTCACATGATAGGCACTGAAGTAAAACGAAACCTATTTCACTTTATATTATCTCTTTTTGATATAACAACAAAAACAAAATGTGTTTTTAAAGTACTGGAATTAGAAATTACCACTTTTGAATTTATTGGGAATAAGTATTTAAGTAACTTTATTTAGAAACTGAATACTTTAAAGCTGTTAAGGGAATACTTGAAGCTTGCAATATTGTCAACAAAAGATGTGATTAAATAAATTGAATGTTGAAGACTTTAGGCTTATGGTTAACACCAGGTAATTAAAAGTAAGCACTGCTGTGGGAGTGCATTATATATCAGCTGTCCTCTTTACCTCATTAACTGGGTTTTTGCATGTTTATAGAGCTAACTTCAATTAAAAATGCCTTTTAACTTATGCTTAATAAGGCCTTTTAGTTATTATTTTGTTATAAAGTATTACACTGTAATTGAAATTTATATATCATAAATACCTGTGTTTGAATAATATACAAGGTGAACAAATTTGATTATTTGATATTTTTGCATCTAGCATTTATATATTTTATTGTCTATAATTATCTAAAGACAGTCTTGGATTTAAAAATTGGGTTGTATAGATGTTAGATATATTTTTTATCTGCACTTTTAATCTTATAAAGTTTTATGTTTTTATGATTTCAAAAGCACCTACTGGTGCTTTAAGATCCTTGTTGAAGCATGTTGAGCTTTCTGCTTCAATTCTGAGGTTAAGAAAAAGTTAATTACTTTTCCACTTGAGTGCTAAAAGTCCTTTTTTATCCATCTTTTGTTATATTTTATTTAAGTTAGATAATCAAAGATGACCCTAAGTGTAAAGAATGTTATATGGTAAATATAAGTTTAAATGTTAAAATGAATTATCATATTTCCATGGAATATTGTCCTGATTCTAAAAAAATTGATATGCAATAAATGTGAACACCACTGAAGAGGTTTCTTATTGAGAGTATTCTAAATTGTATGTCAAAATAGAGATATGGAAAAAATTAGAAAAAGCAGTTTCCTATTTTCTATTTGAAATTTATGTGATTAATGTAAATTTATCTTTATTTAAAAATCTATTTCCTTTCTTATTACAGAAGTGTCATCGTTGCAACAAAAAAATCATCAGTCTTACCTTCCACTCCCACTACAAATGTAACTACCAATGCTGTCAGTGTGGTTTCTTCAGTAGATTCTGCCCAAGCCCCAGATATGGGAGGAGAATCTCCTGGTGAGTTCATCAGTGATTTCAACAAAAAAGGTTTTAGATCCCATTTTAACAAAGCTTGAGATTTTTGATAAAGTTAAGAAATTTTGTTAGGCATGTTATAAATCATCATGCTTTTTATACTGTTGCTCATTTAATAAATTCCTGAATACATTTGAGTAATAGCAAATGAGTTAAATCAATGATTTCAGTATTTTCTCCATATTGTATGACAAATTGGATGCTGCTGTTCTAAAATACTCTTTTCTGTCTCCTGCACCTGAGAAGATTTGTACAGATAGCGGTTTCTATGAGAAAGTTTTGGTGACGTACTCTTAATTTGGTTATCAGTTATCAAATGTTTACTTTTTTCTTCAATCTTTTTCTGAACTAGAGACTTGGAATGCTTGCCTGAAGCAGAGCATCATTCTATCATTAGTTACAGTAGCTTAATAACTCAATACTCCACTTACTATTTTTTATTTTTTAAATATATTTTTATTGATTTCAGAGAGGAAGGGAGAGGGAGAGAGAGAGAGAAACATGAGCAAGAGATAGAGAATCATTGATCGGCTGCTTCCTGCATGCTTCTACTGAGGATCAAGCCCGAAACCCAGGCATCTGCCCTTGACAGGAATTGAATTGTGGACCCTTCAGTTTGCAGGCTAATGCTCTTTCCACTGAGCCAAACTGGCTAGGGCCTACTGCCGTTTTTTTTTTTTTTTTAATTAAAATTATTTGGTAACATTGGTTGTTAAAATTCAAGTATACAATTCTATGAAACAACATCTGTATATTGCACTGTGTGCTCACCACCCAAATTGGATTTTTGTCCATCTCTTTTTCTACATTTCTACCAAGTGTAAAAGCCTTTTGGTGCATATGTATGGGTGTAAGATCTTAAATTCCTAGATGTTGACTGGAAGCTTAGTGACAATACCAGGTAAACTTGAAAAAAATGTGATACTACAATGTTAGGACAAAGATGATATTATTTTATATAATTAATAGTATTCCAAATGTTGTGCTGTTTCATAAAAAAGAAAATTAAGCACTGACTGCATAACTCAGTTGGTTAGAGCATTGTTCCAAAACATCAAGGTTGCCAGTTACATATAAGGACACATATAAGAACCAACCAATGAATGCATAAATAAGTAGCCCAACAAATTAGTGTTTCTCTCTTTCTCACTCTGTCTCTCTGTCTTTTTAAAATCTATCAATAAAAAAATAAAATAAATTAACTACTAGATTATATACCACTAAAAGAATTCATTCTTGGTACTCTAGAATGAGATTAATGAAAAATAAATCTTGAAGGAATAATTAAATGGATTACATTGAAATCACACAAAAATGTTTTTAGTTCATCTTTTTGGACATCTCAGACCTCCTATCTTCTGTTTTACCTGTTCTAGAAAAATAGTATGTTTGCTTCATAAATAGTATCCTATATAATAAAAGCATAATATACAAACCTACCAAACAGCAGAATGACCAGTCACTATGATGTGCCCTGACCACCAGGGGGAAGACACTCAACTTAGGAGTTTCCCCCTGATGGTCAGTGCACTTGCACAGGGGGAGTGCCACTCACTCAGCCTGAAGCCAGGCTCATGTCTGGCAAGCACAGCAGGGGTGGTGGAAGCCTCTCCTGCCTCCACTGCAGGCGGGTGGTAAGGAGTGAGCTGTCCCAAGTTGAGAGGGATTGCTGCTTAGGCCCTTGGCATCCCCTGAGAGGTCCTGGACTCTTGAGAGGGTGCAGGCTGAGGCTCTTCCCCCAGCCCCCTCCCAATGCACAAGTCTTGTGCACCAGGCCTCTAGTATTTGATAAAATGATGTATCTCAGAGAATTTTTTTTTGTATGTATATTTTTAATTGATTTCAGAAAGGAAGGGAGAGAGGGATAGAAACATCAACGATGAAAGAGAATCATTGATAGGCTGCCTCCTGTACACCCCCCACTGAGGATCAAGCCACAACCCAGGAATGTGCCCTTAACTGGAATCGAACACAGGACCCTTCACTCCATAGGCTGATGCTCTATTCACAGAGCCAAACCAGGTAGGGCTCAGAGAGTTTTGCTCCTAACTTGTGTGGAAAGTACGGAGTTCCCATATAACTTCTGTACCCTATGCCCTTCCCATTCTCCTGTTATTAACATTTTACAATGGTATAGTAGAGTTGTTACTTTTCTTCATCATTGTCTTAGTGAAAAAATACAAAGGAAAATAAGTGTAGAATAATCAAATTATTCTTATTTCTTATTGTTCCATTACACTGGGATACTTCTTTTTTTTTTACTATGGAAGAGAAACAATTTGGTAATTTGTTTTCGTCTGGTCATGTACATTTCTGTTTTTCAACCCCCATTCAAAGCCATTTAAAAAATGAACTGTGATTTCTCTGGACCAGTCCCCATTGGGAAAAAGGCAGAAATTAGTAATATCTATGAAACTGTATACCATCTTTTAAATTCAGTAATAGCGAATTTCTAAAGTTCAGATGTTCACAGTACACTGAGTGAAATACGTTACCTTATTTTGACTACATTGCCCTTTAATTTCAGTTTATGGGACAAAATAATATGATTTTCTGATAGCTTTAAATATATTTTTCAAAATTTAAATCATGCTGTTTTCAGAAAAGATAAGAAACAGAAGGAAAGCTGAGATATATGGATAGTGTTTAATATACAGTATAATAAATTTCTTTCTGAAGTTATTGTATTTTTTCCAGCAAATCCATGTCGTGCAGGGTGGGAAAAAGTAAGTTTACAGTTGTTTATATGGAAAACAATACAATAATTAATAATTAATAAGACAAGAATAAACTGTGGTGAACTCACAACTATAAACCTACTTTTGCCCCACTCTATTATATACTCATCCTCAAGGTATGCAGAATCTATAATAATAAAAGTGTAATATGCTAATTAGACCAGACAGCCTAACAACCTTCTGGACAACCTTCCTGAAGAAGCTGCGGCGGCAGGGGCCATGGCGGGTGGAGGATAGAGGGAGAGGGAATTAGGGGCAATCGGGCAGGCATCGAGCAGTTAGGGGTGATCGCAGATTTGTGAAGGGTGATCAGGCAGGCAGAGTGGTTAGGGGCAATGAGGCAGGCAGGCAGGCAAGCGGTTAGAAGCCAGTGGTCCTGGATTGCAAGAGGGATGTCCAACTGCAGGTTTAGACCCGATCTGTAGTCAAATACCTCACGAAGGTTGCAGGCCAGGCTGAGGGACCTTCCTTCGCATCCCACAACAGGCCTCTAGTTACAAAATAATTTGCTGTCTCGGAAACTCTTGCATTTATTGACAAAACCCCACAAAAATCTGCATCTAGATCATAATGTATCTCACTTCCATTATTAAAACTTTGTGTAATTGTTGGTAGTGATATTTCTTAAATAGTTTCCTGATTTATCCATTTTGGACTAGAATTTTTAGCTCTTTCCTCTTCCTTCATAGCCCCCTTCATTTGTTTAAAAATAATTCATTTCTTTTTTAAGTCATTCCAAATGTTCTTTGTGATGATAGTCTTAATTTTTATAATTTGTTTGACATCCATGCCCGATTCTCCCTTTCCTTTTTCTCTCTAGTATGCTCTTACTGTCACTGTTATATTGTTTCTCTATTGTAATTCATTGCTTACATTCCACTAGAGGCCCAGTGCATGAAATTTGTGCATTCTGGGGGGAATCCCCTGAGCCCAGCCTGCACTCTCTCCAATCCAGGACCTCTTTGGGGATGTCTGATTGCCAGTTTAGGCCCGATCTCTGGGAGTTAGACATCCCTTTCACAATTTGGGACCACTGGCTCTCTAACCGCTCATCTGACTGCCTGCCTGATCACCCCTAACAGCCTCTGCCTGCCTGCCTGATCGCTCCTAACTGCCCCTGCTGCCGGCCTGGTTGTTCCTAACTACCCCCTCACCACCCCCCCCCCCCCCCCCGCCCTTTCACCCCCCAAGCCCCCTCTTTTCCCCCCCCCCCCCTCCGCTGGCCGGGTAACCCCTAACCAACTCTGCCTGCTGGTCTGATCGCCCTTAACTGTGCCCCCCCCTCACCGGCCTGGTTGCCCCTAACTGCCCCCCTGCTGCCAGCCTGATAACCCCTATCCGTCTCTGCCTGCTGGTCTGATTGCCCCTAACTGCCCCCCTTGCCATCCTGGTCGCCCCACTCAGCCTGCTGTTTGGTCATTTGATCACCCCTCACTGTCCCCCCCCCCGCCAGCCTGGTTGCCCCACTCAGTCTGCTATTTGGTCATTGCATGAGAGCATCCTGACCAATTTGCATATTATCCTTTTATTAGTACAGATTCCATTAATTGCTGTCTTGATAAGAAAAATCTAACCGAGTCTGGTTTTCAGTCGTCCAACTTCTTACTCTCTTGGCCCCACTTTAAATGCTTTTGCTTACTGTATTTGCCTTTGTACCCTGTGTTTTAACTGTTTTCGGTTAACTTGGAATCCACACCCCACAGATAAAGTTACTTGTCTGCCTGCAATATTTTTTACTCAAAGATTTTTGTGGGTTTTTTTGGTTAGTCTTTTGATTTTAAGTTACTTTCTTATTAAGAAATAGATTAAGTTGAAATTGATTTTCTTTTTGTTCAGGAAGGGTTTAGGAATAAAAGATTTGTAGATGAATTGGATATTGTAATTGCATGCTGAGCTGGGCAGTTTATTCTTACAGATCTAAATAAGTTAATTATTAGTCTTGGTTTGATCTTGGTTATTTTCTCTATGTGAAAACACAGTTAATACCTGTCTCTGTGGAACTTGACTTCAGATCTGAGTGAGTAGCAACAAAGATGAACTGCTCTAATTCAGTAATTGATTAGTAAAGAATATGCTGAAAGTACAGGCTGCATTAGCAAAAATGGGAATTGACTTGGTAGAAACCATGTGAATAGAAAATATAAAATATCAGTTTTACAGGAGAAAAGTTGAAATTATTTTGGAATTTTGATATCAAAATTTGATTTCTAAAATTTACAAGTGGTACAATTAAAGAGAAACCAGGACTGATTAGCCCTGGATTCCAGAAAAAGATTTAGAGCTTTTCAACTTCATGTGAGGTCAAAAAGTCTCACCCAAATAATTTTATAATGCTAAAAAATCAATAATTTGTATATTTACATTTTAAAATAGTGTATATTATTAAATTGTGGTTAATATATAAATATCATATAAGTTTAACATTTCATTTTGAATAATATTCCTTGGCTTCTGTAGCATTTTTTAAAATTAAATCTTTATTATTCAGATTATTACATTTGTTTCTCTTTTTTCCCCTCCATAGCACCCCTCCACCCAGCTCCCACCCTTCCCTCTGCCCTTACCCCCCTCCCATTGATCTCATCCATAGGTGTATGATTTTTGGCCAGTCTCTCCCTGTACACCCCTCACTTCTTTCCCCCTGAGAATGATCAGTCCACTCCCTTTCTGTGCTCCTGATTCTATTATATTCACCAGTTTATTCTGTTGATCAAATTTTTAATTCACTTAATTTTTAGATTCACTTGTTGATAGATATGTATTTGTTGTTCATAATTTTTTGTCTTTTACCTTTTTCTTCTTCCTCTTCTAAAAGAGTACCTTTCAGCATTTCATATAATACTGGTTTGGAGTTGATGAACTCCTTTAGCTTTTTCTTCTCTGTGAAGCTCTTTATCTGCCCTTCAATTCTGAATGATAGCTTTGCTGGATAGAGTATTCTTGGTTGTAGGTTCTTGCTATTCATCATGTTGAATATTTCTTGCCACTCCCGTCTGGCCTGCATCGTTTCTGTTGAGAAATCAGCTGACAGTCGTATGGGTGCTCCCTTGTAGGTAATGAACTGTTTTTCTCTTGCTGCTTTTAATATTCTCTCTTTGTCTTTTGCTCTTGGTATTTTAATTATGATGTGTCTTGGTGTGGTCCTCTTTGGATTCCTTTTATATGGGGTTCTGTTTGCTTCCTGGACTTGTAAGTCTATTTCTTTTACCAGATGTGGGAAGTTTTCAGTCATTATTTCTTTAAATAGGTTTTCAGTATCTTGCTCTCTCTCTTCTTCTGGCACCCCCACAATTCTGATGTTGGTACGCTTGAAGCTGTCCCAGAGTCTCCTTAAATTATGTTCACATTTTTGGATTCTTTTTTATTCTTGCTTTTCCAGTTGAATGTTTTCTGCTTCTTTATATTTCAAATTTTTGACTTGATTCTTGCCTTTTTCTATTCTGCTGTTAGGACTCTGTATAATATTTTTTATTTCAGTCAGTGTATGTTTAATTTCTAGTTGGTCCTTTATCATCTTTAGTTGGACCTTTTCCATCTCTAGTTGGCTCTTTTGCATCTGTAGTTGGTCCTTTTTCATCTCCTCTTGGCTCTCGCTAACTTTATCCAACTTTTCTAGCATATTCTTGAAAAACCTTATAAGCGTGGTTTTGAACTCTATATCCAGTCGTTTTTTTTCCCTCCATTTCTTTTGTTTGTGATCCCTTCCCTTGTCTCGGCATTTTCACTATGCCGGGGGAACTTCTGTGTTGAATTCAGCCTTGTGATACCAGACTTGCAAAACCGCAGAAGCCTCTGTTGAGCTTGGGATGGGTGGAGTCTCAGGGCTTAAGGGACCACCTTGGCTTCCAGTCCGCCCTGCCCTCCACGGCCCCTGAGTCTCATGTGACTGGGTAATCGCTGGAGCAGTCCTTGTGCGTGCGTGCCCGCAGTGCCTCTAACCGCTGCCTTTCCAGCTCCCCTGCGCACCAGGACCACACGAGTCTAGGTCTCCAGGGTTTCGCTCGAAACAGGGGCTTAGTGGAGTCAGAAGTGGCACAGTTTGGAGGGTCAGTCGCGAAAGCCAGCGGCACAATCAGCAATCTATCCTCTGCGCAGTGCCGTGCCCGCCACCAGACCTGATCTTTTGCGACTCCCCTAAATTTCTGTGCACCTCTCTTTTCACAGTCCAAACTCCCCCCGTATGAGTTTTGGCTGGATCTGGGGTTTAGTGTCGTAAGATAAGGGGTTCAATGCCGTTGGGAGTCTCAGTTTCCCTCCCACTAGAGAAAGCCAGCCAGGTACTCTGGCACCTGCTCTCTCAGCTCGCGTGTCTCCATACCTCAGCTTTTTGCAGCTCCTCTGGGTTTCTGTGAGCCCCTCTCTTTCCTTCTAGCTGTAGAACTTACAATCAGCCAGCTTTCCTGTGGTTCTGGATGATGTCCGTTCTGTCGTTTAGTTGTAGTTTTGAAATTGTTGTGCGTGGCAGCAGTGTAGGTCTTTACCTATGCCGCCATCTTGGATTCTCCTTCTGTAACATTTTATTGGAAAAAAGTATAGTCTAATAATAAAATGGCAAATTTGCCTTAATTAGAGGTAAGAGATAGTTATCAGAGAATAAGGTATACCTTATATGCATATTTTTGTTTTTATTTTTATTATATGCATATTTTAAAGGGAACTAAAAGAGAAAACGGTTTCAGTACATATACCAAAATCTGGATATTTTAAAGTTACTCATCAGCAAAGTTTTAATTTCCCAGAATGCAATACATATGAAGATGCTGTTGCTCTTTTTTTCAAAACTGCTATGATGGTTTTCTACCATGATGCAAAGTATCAATGATTAAAACAATATCACATGATGTCACTCGTATGTGGGATATAATGATCAACATAATATGATGAATAAGCATAGATCCAGAGACAAATGGCATTGGAAGTGGGGGAGGGGTTAGAGAGCTACCAAAGGACTTGTATGCAGGTGTATTAACATAACCAATGGACACTGACCCTGGGGCATTGGGGGCTTGCCCTGGGTGGTAATGCTTGGGAGAAGGTGGGGGGGGGGGGCTCAATCAAGGGAAAAGGAGACATATCTAAAACTTTAGACAATAAACAAATAAAAAAATAGTATCCAGAAAAAAAAAATACATATATATATTCCAGAGTAAAGGCATTCAGTACCTACATTTGCAAGACATACAGAAACATAAGAGACCCATGGAGAATTGTTTAATAAATACTACCTTCTTATAAACAAAGTGGAATGATCCCCCCATTTGTTATTTGCTAACAAATAAAGCAGACCCTTGAATCAGTTGGTGAAAAAAATAAAACACCCAAAAAAATAAAAAAACAAGCAAACAAACAAACAAAATAAAGCTAATCTAATAAAGGAACTAAAGAGACTGTTCTTTAGTAATTTAAATGCTGAGTTTTTGCTAACTTGAAAAATTTAATAATTATACTACTTACTAGATTATTGGGACAGGCAGATATTAATTACCACATTTACATTTGATGTTGAAAGAAAATATTTGATTCCTTGTCTTTTATAAATTTGACCCTAGAGGCTTATCTACTCATTCAATAAAAAGTTTTTTGTTTCTTTAATGAAGAGTTTTTATTGGGCACTAATAGAGCCTCTTCCCTCCCTGAATTGGCTCAGAATGGGTGGGGAGAGAGAGAGTGAAAAAGAGAGGCTAAGGGAAAATTAAAAATACAATATTTAGTAATTAAATAATGACATTTGTCTTAATGATACTTTATTACAAAGGCCTTTATTTATTTAGATTCTTAAAGACCTTGAGTAAACAATCGGCTGGTTCTTCCCTGGATAGATGTTAGACAGATGACCTATTTGCATTTTCCTTTTTGTTCTTTTGAATGTCTGGAAAACTATTAGTGTGAAGGAGCTAGTTAGTTTATCAGTGTATGGATAAGGAGAAGATAAGTTGGTATCATTCCACATGCTGGAAGTAGCTTCTGCATTTACATGTGTGATCATTTATTGAAAAATTTTAATATTAAATTAACACAATAAGTTTATTGTTTTTATTTTTATCTGAGTTGATTGATAATATGCAGATGGTATTTGGAAATTAAATTTTTTTATCTGGCAGGAATGAAGTTATAACTTGGTATGAAAGTACTGATCTATTTAGTTTATTTTTTCATGTGATTTTTTTATAACTATTGTTAGATGATATATTTATCTTTGTTAGTAAAGTGTTTCTTATGGTTAAAAAACACTTTCTAAAAGTGCCTTTCTGCTGTAATTTCTATTAGGTTTTAAAATTGTCATTAATTTTGGGGTTGCTTTTGTTATTTTTTTATTTAGAGATACCATTCTTCTTTGTCTTTTTCATATTTTTAGTATGCATTTCAGCTCATTAAAATTAGGGTCAATTAGCATTGTAAAAGCTAATTTTATTTTACATATACAGAACATTTATGGCCAACTAATGTTCCTGAATTTGAGTTGGTCTGATATATTTCTTCTATTACAAACACTTTTTTTTGAGACTTATTACTTCTTTCTCTACATTTAAGTAAACAGGATCTTATGTGTTCCTTTTTTTATCAATTTCAGATAAGTTTAAGAAAAACTAATAATTCTTTTAGAGAAAATGTCTGATATCTAAGTAAATATGGTCTTTAAGAATTACCACTGATAAGAAAAATAAAGCTTAGAAATGTTTAATTAATCATTTATAATAGAAGTCAGTGGCCAACCATGGTTCAGTGATGCTCTTGCTGTCAATAATTTAGGAAATTGAAGGTGTCATCAATTTAGGAAATTGTGGGTGTAATTTAGCTATTTGGTCTCGAAGTACTTTACTGAGTGTTGTATAGAAATAGGGTTGGACCTGACTGCTGTAAATGCCTGACATTGAAGAGTGAAAAAAAAATTTTCAACTTCACCTTGTTTTGCCCACTACTTTGAAATTTTATTGTGAAAAATGCAAAAATAGAAATCTATTGTTGGTGAAATGGGAATTGATAAATGCACATTAAAAAATTGTCAATATGAATAAATGTATACTTTAACTTCATTTAAAAATTAATCCTATTCATTAGGATAGATTCTGTTAGTTTGTTAGAATTGTAGGTACAATTATCTCTCAATTGAGCAGGATGGTGAAAATGGGACGAAGGACAGAAATAAACAAAAAATCCCAGTAAAAAGAAGAGTGAACACTGAATATCAAGGGAAGGAGAAGGAAGTGTGTTGTGGAAAAGAGATTCACTGTAGGTAAATTCATCTTGTAGGAATTTGCTCACTCTAGGAGATGGTCTTAGTAATTATCCAGAGGGTAATTGTGGATTTCTAATACTTGCATGTATCAGATCACTATAAAACAAAATATTGCTATAAATATTAGCCACTGTCCTCTACAAGAAAAGCCTATCACTACCTTACACCACTACCACAATTTGCTCAAAGGAACCAAGCCTGTGGGGCATCAAATAGCCCAGATTTCTGGATTCTGCTGTTTCCTGAGACCTGGTAATCAGAGCTGCTGATTATTAATCAAGGTCTGTCTGAAGACTAAGCATGTTTCAAGGAAGGTCAAGTTGTCCCAGATTTTTGTTGTTTAATAATCAGTTAAACTTACAGAACCCCTTATCAGAGCCTGACTGTCTCTGTCTATACCCAGAATGAACTTTATTTGCCTTACCTAACTAAAAGAGCAAGTAGAATAATGCACAGATGAAATTGAATTGAACCTGAGGAAATTGTGGGAGTGGTGTGAGGGTAGTGATAGGCTTTTCTTGAAGAGGATGGTGGCTAATATTTATGACTATGTTTTGTTTTATAATGATCTGATAGAAGAAATGATTAGAAATCCACTTTTTATGTCGGTCAAATTTAGGATTGATTCTTTGCTTTGCAGCTTCTAGATTTTTCAACAGAATATTCATTTATGTTTCCTGTTTTGTTTCCAGTAAATTGAGAGAATAAATTCAATTTTACTAGTAATCAAAGAAGTGGAAATTTATTCTTTCTTCAGGGCAATTTGGCAGTGTTTATCAACATTTAAAGTGTGTTTATTGACTTCTAGGAAGTTAGAAAATAAAGGAATGCATGTACATTTATGTAAGCATATACTAAACATTTGTTAATATGGCAAAAATTGGAAACAACTGGAATTAATGTTCCCGAATTTGAGTTGGTCTGATATATTTCTTATAATTAGAAACAGATTATACTTCTTTAGTAGAAATATTATAGAACAGATAAGGAAAGAAAATCTAATTGCATGGTGTCCCGTTTTGATTTGTAACATTACCGATGATGACCACTTTTCATCACTTGATAAAAGGATAGCTGTCAAGTACTTTTCTATATTGTAAAGTTTCTTTTTCCATTTTATAAGTGTATTATGGGAGGTACTTTGAAATTATTAAATATTCTGTTCCTCTGATTAATTAATTTATCATGTCAGTATGGCCTTATGGATTCCTATTTGTTGGATGGGTTATAATCAATTACTATATTATTTTGATGCTCAAATTATCTGCATCTTACTCAATGGGAGTCCCTTCAAGCTGGCTTCTCTATCCTTATAACATATCTTGTAACATACCATCCACAAAATGAAAAAGGAACCCACTGGATGAGAGAACATATTTGCCAATGATAATTTGCTAAGGGGTTTTTCCAAATATATACAGAGCATATACAGCTCAACACCAAGAAGATAAGCAACCCAATTAAGAAATGGGCAAAGGACTGGAATAGACATTTCTCCAAAGAGGGCAAACAGAAGGCCAATAGATAAATGAAAAAATGTTCAATGACACTAAACATCAGAGCGATGCAAATTAAAACCATAAGGAGATATCAACTCACACCTACCAGAATGGCTATCATCAATAAATCAAAAAACAAGTGTTGGTGAGGATGTGGAGAAAAGTGAACCCTCATACATTGTTGGTGGGAATGCAGGCTGGTGCAGCCACTGTGGAAAAGATGAAGAGTTACTTCAAAATATTAAAAATGGAATTGCCTTATGACCTAACAATCCCACTTCTGGGAATATATTCCAAAAAAGCCGAAAGTTTAATTTGAAAGAATATATGCAATCCTATGTTCATTGCAGTATTATTTACAATAGCTAAGACCTGGAAGCAACCCACATGCCCATAAGTAGATGAGTGGATAAAAAAACTGTGTAAACCTTTTCAGTGTGGCTAAGTTGGTTAGAGCATTATCCTC
The DNA here is from genome assembly GCA_011751065.1 of Lasiurus cinereus. Lineage (NCBI taxonomy): Eukaryota > Metazoa > Chordata > Mammalia > Chiroptera > Vespertilionidae > Lasiurus > Lasiurus cinereus. The sequence goes on along the minus strand of JAAGEH010000293.1, from coordinate 29,840,116 downwards.
ATAGGCCAGAGGTTGCAATTTTGATCCCTGATCAGGGCACATATGGAGGCAAGTCTTTGATGTCCACCTTTCCCCCATCCTCTCTCTAAAAATCAATAAACATATCCTCTGGTGAGGATTTAAAAAAAAAAAAGCTTTGGTACATTCACATGATGAAATACTACTCGGCTGTTAAAAAAAGAAAGAAATCTTACTGTTTTGCGGCAGTATGGATTGACCTGGAGGTTATTTTGCTAAATGAAATAAGCCAGTTGGAGACAGACAGATAATGTGATCTTACTTACATGTGGAATCTAATGAGCAAGATAAACGGATAGAATAGAACCAGAGGCATGGATACATGGAACGGCTTCAGAGGGGAGGGAGGTGGGGAGCTGGTGAAGGGATTAAGCAAAAGAATATATATGCATAACCCATAGACACAGAAACAGTGTAGTGATAACCAAAAGGGATGGGAATTGGGGGTGGGTGGAGGTGGGCAAAGGGTCATAAAGAGGGATGAAAAGATGAAAAGAGATTTAGCTTTAGGCTGTGGGTGCACAATGCAGTGTATAGATGATGTTGAGTTGTATACTTGAAACTTGTATGGTTTTGTGAACCAATGTCACCCCAATAAATTCAGTAAAAAAAAAATAAAACACACATAAAACTAGATGTTTTATACTCATTTTATATTATTCTTTCACAGATCTTAAAGTAGCCATTTATCTCTTAGTGGAGAATAAAGTATTTAGAAGTCAAGATATGTACATGAAGTTAATTAGGGTCTTCCTGCTCCCAGGTCCTATCAGGGGACAGACCTGGGGCTCTGTGTGTTTGTGTGGATTTGTTTGTTTATATGTGAATGAAGGAATGCATTTTTTATATACTTTCATGTATCTATATTTAGTGAAACCATGAATTCACACAGGTACTCTGAATCCCAAGCCATTACCTCAAAGTTCTTTATAGTTTTATTTACTACTTTATTGTCCTCACATTGTTTAGGTTCCTATACCTTGCTCCGGGTCAGTGCATCTCCCACCCTGGTGCAACTGCTTTCTTTGCTCTGCTCCAGCCAACTGCTTTCAGTCTAATGCAAGAAGGATTGGTAAAGAGGGTCTTTTGCTCTTTAAAATGCAGAGTTTTAATGTTGTGGTCTTATTGGAAAAATAACTGTCAAGACTATAAATTCTTTGATAAGAACTCTAAACTTTTAAACCCAATTGCATTTACTGCCACATTTGGAATCCTTTAATAGTGCAAGCAGGTGCTGGAGATAGTTTACATGGCTTATTCCTTTGGAACCAAATTACAATAAGGCCCTTAGTTCTTAGGTATACATCTTTATCACAAGCAAATCATTATGTTCAGACTACATGTTTAGAGTATTCAACTATTTTTCCTCTAGTTTATGTAATCTTGAGGTTGTAGGTTGGCAAAATAAAGAATTTCAATAGTTACACAATTTTTAGTCTTTTATCAAATCTTAGATTTGGTTGTGTTGTGTTCTTGATTTATATCTACTGTGTTTATTCACAACTAGCGGCCCAGTGCATGAAATTTGTGCATGGGGGAGGGGGTCGCATCAGCCCAGCCTGCACCCACTTCAATCGAGGACCTCTTGGGGATGTCCTAAACCGTCAGTTGGACATCCCTCTCACAATCTGGGACCACTGGCTCCTAATTGCTCACCTACTTGTCTGCCTGGTCGCCCCTCACTGTCTCTGCATGCTGGCCTGATCGGCCCTAACTGCCCTCCACCCCTGCAGGCCTGGTTGCCCCCAAGTGCCCTCCCCACCACCAGCCTGGTCACTACCCCCCATGCTGGCCTGGTCATCCCTTACTAACCCCCCTGCTGGCCTGATCGCCTCACACAGCCTGCTGTTCAGTTGTTTGGTCATCTCTCACTAACTCCCCTGCTGGCCTGGTCGCCCCATGCAGCCTGCTTGTTATTTGTTTGGTCATCCCTCACTAACCCCCCTGCCATCCTGCTTGCCCCATGCAGTCTGCTTATTCAGTCATTTGGTCATCCCTCACCCCCTGCTGGCCTGGTTGTAGGCAGCCATCTTATGAGGGCATGAGGGTCAGTTTGCATATTACCTCTTATTATATAGAATTAGGTCTCAACTTCTGGCAGACGACAGTTGTTAAGATGCCTTTGGTTGCTCATTTTTTAAATGAACCCATGATTGCTGTCTTTCCCTGCCTGATTTTTATCTCAAGTCCCCAACCAAAGAACACCAGAATAAAAATCCTATGTTGATCAGTGAGGAAGGATGCATAGAATGAGGAAACTCTGGGCATCTCAGTAATAGAAGAGATTTATTATAGGAGCTGAGTTTATATGGGTGATTTGGGGGAGAAGTGAAGGCTTTCCTCTGAATTGGATATTATTGTTAGGAATCATGGGTAATTCAATGATTAGACATCCTAATATTATCTAGAAGCATGGAAGACTTAAGTAAAACTAAAGCTATAATTTACAGTGAAACAGTAGTCATTTATATTAAGATCTGGGATGTTTGATTATCTTTGTTATTTAGATGGAGTTCATGTTTTTGTCTGTGGGGACATGATCATAAAGTGGATTTTTTTATGGTGATTTGTCATAGTCATGACATGGCCTTGCCCAATGTTGCTGATTTATGAAACTGTTTATAGTCAATGAGAGAATACCAAGACCTAGGTCTGGATTCTAAGCCAGCTCCTAACAACACCAGAGAATAATGGGCCTCGTTGATATTAGGCCAGCTACCACATGTCAGAGCTTGCTTTTCTACCTTCTCATCTATTTTTGCCATGTTTCTCTGTACATTGCACATGAACATTTCTTCTTCTATCTCTCTTTTATCTATCTTTTGTGCATACCACTTTGTTCCCTTTAAGTGCTTCTAGGATACCCAGGACTGTAGTTTGGAAAACAGATAAAAGCATCTGAATTCTGATAGTGCATAGATTTCAGGATCCTTGGATCCTCTCTTCCCTTCTTGTTTATCAGCTTTGCATATTCTTTTATTTGCTTCAACATGTTTGCTATCTTTCTTGGTCTATCTATAGATTTGTGATGGAATTGCTTGACACCCTTCTAGGATACTGCTTTCAGAAACTGAAATTTCGTTTCTTAAATAGCAGCTACAACAAGATGTGCATATCTGTAGCTATTGTACACTCTAGGTCGTTAGGATACCATCCCGGTTAGATTCCATTGTCATAGACGGGCATTTGATACTATATGTGTCCATTCTTTTCTTCTCCCTAGCATTGGCTTTAGAAAACTAATGACTCTTCCTGTTTTTATAGGTCCTACTTATAGCTGAAATTCAATGATGTCCTATCCTATATATTATGATTCTTAAATAGGAACTTTTCCCCCCTCTATTCTCTTAAGCTTGTTAGAACATCTCCAAATTAGTCTTCTAGACTCACTCTTTCAAGACTTGTTTCTGTGCCTATTCATTCTCAAAGAACAGATACTTAATTGCCGGGTGATTATTTTTCTCTGGCCAAGTAAAATATATAAGCACAGTTATTTGTTTGAAACATAAAGATAATGATTTTACATAGGACATAATTTGAACCATTTATACTGTAAAAGTGAATTAGCTATTCAACAATATATACATACAAGCGTAATTTAAGGGTATCTGCTAGTCTTCATTGGAGTGTAAAATAAGATCACATGTGGAGCCTGGTGGGCATGGCACAGTGGTTGAGCATCAGTCTATGAACAAGCAAGTCACAGTTTGCTTCCTTGTATGGACACATGCCTGGAGGCAGCTGATCAATGATTCTCTCTCATCATTGATCTTTTTTTCTCTCTCCTTCTCCCTTCCTCTCTAAAATCAATAAAAATCTACTTTAAAAAAAGATCACATGGTAGAAATTAATTTTTTACAATAGTTTGAACAAAATAGGGACACAAAACAGTAGGAAATAGAAATGTATATACCGTCTGGGAAGATTGACCTACTAAAATATGGGAGATGGGAATTATTAAAGGAATAATTTCTGCATTGAGGACCTTCTATTGTTTAAAGTTGTGTAGGCTCTTGAGTTATATGGATGAAAAGATGAGGCCTCTGCTTTCAAAAAAATTAGCACAATAGGAAGAAGGACGTTTAAAAATTTAATTGATGGACAATGTGACAAATGTAATAACAAAATATATACTAACTAGAGGCCTGGAGCACAAAATTCGTGTACTCGGGGGAGGGGAGAAGGTATTTATTAGCCTGGCCTGCACCCATTCGCAGTCTGGGATCCCTTGGGGGGATGTCCGACTGATGGCTTAGGCCCAAAGTAGCTCCTGTATTGAGTGGGATCGGGCCAAAACTGCCCTTCAATGTCCCCCAAAGAGTCCTGGATTGCAAGAGGGTGCAGGCCAGGCTGAGGGACCCAGCTGTGCATGATCAAGGCTAGGGAGGGACACGGGAGTTTGGCCAGCTGGGGAGGGGCTGCAGGAGGGTTCCAGGGTGTGTTTGGCCCATCTTGCTCAGTCCTGATTGGCTAGACCTCAGCAGCAAGCTAACCTATTGATCAGAGTGTCTGCCTCCTGATGGTCATTGCAGGTCATAGCAACTGGTCAACCAGTTGACTGCCCCCTGGTGGTCAGGGCATGTCATAGCAAGCAGTTGAGTGGCCTTAGCATATTAGTAGCATAGTACGCTTTGATTGGTTGAATGGACAACCGGATGACAGGGCACTTACCATATTAGGCTTTTATTATATAGGATTACAGTGAGGACACAAATCAGGGACTATAAATTGTTTAAGAAAAATTTCTTAGGTATTCCCTGGGTTGTGTTTGCTAGACTAGACTCAGAAACAGTCAGATTATGGCAGAAGTTATTTGTTGACTGAATAATGACAGTTTTCATGGCAATGGAAGTAATACCTATTTAAAGCTAAATTTGGAATTGTTTATCTTTTGCTTCAATTAAAGTAAGTTTCTAGTTATAAATCTCTTTTGCCACTTGTGACCCCCAACTTGGTCATAATTTATTTTTCTATTACCTTTTATCCAAAGGATGGATGAAGGATTAGTCAGTTTGATAATTGAACTTGTAACTGAAGTTTATGTATTAAATGATTAAAAAGCTTGTTAACTGGTAGATTTTAATGTTATCCAAATTATAATGGGTGTTTAAAAATGCATTATGATACATTTTTTATTGACTTGGTATAAGTTATCCTTTTTGTTTGAACTGTATATCTAAAAACCCAAAATTCCTATAAATAGTTATTTTCTTTTATAGGTGGTAGATCATCAAATGCAAATTTGCCCTCTGTTCCAGCAGTTGGTTCCGTTCCACAAGACCAAGTTTCAAATATGAGGTATTCAAGCTACTAATCTGGATTTATTACTTTAAAATTTCTACATATATTTATTTAAAAAATGATTTGTTTCTATTTTTAAAAAATTACTTGATATTTAGTAACTTGCAAATATTTTATGGGTTTTATTTATTTTTTCATTGACTTTTAGAAAGAGAGGAAGAGAAGGAGGGAGAGACAAACATCATGTGAAAGTGAAACGTCGAACAGCTGCTTCCTGCAGATCCCTCACCTCTTTAAAGATGAGATGTAAAAGTTTTAGGAGAAGTGGCTGTTTGTGATTAGTAAATGCTACATGAGTAGCAAATATTTAATTACACAGATAATATCTTATGCCTTATTTTTCGTAGAGTTGTAAACTGAAAATAGAAAATTTGCTATTCCTCTTCCATAAATAAATTGCTGGAAAAAAAAGTTATAGCCAGTCAACCAAAGCCACAGTGAAATTGAATTATAGTTTTTTTGTGTTTCTTTTTTACTGTTATTAATGTTGTTTAATTGGGAATATATTTCAAATTCTAATTTGGAATTCTGCGACTATTTTCCACCACTAGAACCCTCGTGGCTGAGTTCTTAATCCTTTTTACCATAGCTGGGAAATTCATAGCCCTCCACAAATACAGTCACTTAGGTGCTGCAAGTGTAGGCTTGCAGTTGTGGTATAATCAGGGGTATAAGAGGCTCTAAGAGATAAGTAAATACTTGGAAAGAGATGGTTATTCACAACAGAATTTTCCAGTGGCTTACCAGGTAATGTTTTCAGTAACAACTTTAATTGGTAGTATGAATAGGAAGTAGTCTGATGTGATTAGTACATAAGTAGTGGCTGTGTTTATGTTTGGTTTGTAAGTTAGAAACTAAAGGTGTGGTTACATCTGAATTTCCTGAAAGGCAGAGGTTTTTTTTTTTTTTTTTAAAAAAAACACAACTAATTTAATATGTAAGTATATGTGTACATATGTGTTTGTGTATACATATTATATGTTTAGTCAAATAGACATTAATGTATAAATTGAAATTATTATTAATGTGTCAGTAAAGTATACTGTTTTCGAATGAGAAGTTGTTCAGATTGTATTAGAAACATTGTTTCAGAGATAGGTATCAAAAGAATATAAACTGAATATTTTGATTTATAACCATTTATTGAGTTTCTACTATATGCTGCAGGTGAGGACTTAGAAATGAAGATAGTTCTTGAATTGGAAGTGCTGACAAATGTGATAAGGTCTTGATAGAGTTTGTTTAGGTTATAAAGCTAAAATCTGACCTGGCTAATTATAAGACATCCAACAAGAGCTGATTCTTGGAGTGGTTGTTTGTTAAGGCTGGGGGTGCGGGTAGCTATAGAAAGCAGAATAAAACAAGGATAGTCCAGGCAGAAGGAATGGTATGCATAGTGATAATGAGTCTTTAGGTGACTTAATTTTTCATTGCTGTGGGAACGCATTTTAAAAACTAGAAAATGGATAAATTCTACTGAATAATTCAGGGAACCTAACATCTTTACATTAGCATTACAGACAGGCTTGAACATGCTTTGGAAAAGGCAGCTCCTCTTCTGCGAGAGATTTTTGTGGATTTTGCACCTTTTCTTTCTCGGACACTTTTGGGTAGCCATGGACAAGAACTACTTATAGAAGGAACAAGTAAGTGTTTTTTCTTTATTTCATTTTATGTAACATATTTAAATTTCAAGATTAAAAACTTAAATGGATAATAAGAGATGCATGGATTTTTAAGTTTTTTAGAGGTGTTTTCAACTTTTAAGAAGGTTTCTCATAGTCTGTACCTTTCAAAAAAAATGTCACATCTCCTAATCTATTCATTTTTTATCAGTGATTTGAATGAAAGAGAAATTTATATACTGAACTGAGGAACTAAGAGTTTTTGCTTTTTAAAAATTAACTATGAGAATGGAGAATTGGAGAGACTAGTGTTATCTAGTGTAATTAGTGGGGTATTTACCTGTGGTTTTACTTGAACTTATGATCTTTACAAACAACAATGTATTGCCACATATTAGGAAAATGAGAAATGCATTAATAGTCACTATTAGTAGCATTTTTTTACAAACATTTAGAAATAACACTAGTGTTGTACACTATTCTGTTTATGTCATACATAGGTTACTGTGTCTTTTCTATGTAGTATAGCTTGAAATTGTGTTAACTTAGGTAGCATGCAGAAGTAGTTTAGTGAGAGAATAGAAAGCCATGCTATTTGTGGAAAGGATGAAGAATATTGGGACATTTTAAAAGTTTATTTTACAATAGAGGCCCAGTGCACAAAATTTGTGCATGGGGTGGGTGTCCTTCAGCCCAGTCTGCTCCTTCTCCAATATGGGACCCCTTGAGGGATGTCCTACCTGGATCAAGCCTAAACGGGCAGGCGACATCTCTCACACAATCCAGGACTGCTGGCTCCCAACTGCTCACCTGCCTGCCTTCCTGATTGCCCCTAACCACTTCTGCCTGCCAACCTGATCACTTCCTAACCACTCCTTTGCCAGCCTGATTGATGCTTAACTGCTCCCCTGCCAGCCTGTTTGCCCCTAACTGCCCTCCCTGTGGGCCTAGTCACCCCTAACTACCCTTTCAAGCAGGCCTGAGTCCCCCCCAACTGCCCTTTCCTGCAGGCCCGGTCACCCCCAACTTCCCTCCTCTGCCGGCCTGATCACCCCTAACTGCCCTCCCCTGCAGGCTTGATCACTCCCAACTGCCCTCCCTTGCAGGCCTGGTCCCTCCTAACTGCCCTCCCCTGCTGGCCATCTTGTGTTCACATGGGGCAGTCATATTGTGTTTTGGAGTGATGATCAATCTGCATATTACTCTTTTATTAGATAGGATAGAGGCCTGGTGCACAGGTGGAGGCCAGCTGGTTTGCCCTGAAGGGTGTCTTGGATTAGGGTGGGTGTTCCCTTGGGGCTTGGGTGGTCTGGGTGAGGGGCCTGTGGTGGTTTGCAGGTTGGCCATATCCCCCCAGCGACCCAAGCAGAGGCCGTGGTATCTGGGATTTATTTATCTTCTACAATTGAAACTTTGTAGCCCGGAGCAGAGCCAAGCCTTCTGCTCAGCCATTGCAAGTTTATTGCCTTAAGCACTGGCCAGGATTTGTGGAAAGCTTGGCTTCCTCCATCGCCAGGCTCAACCCACGCCTCCCTCCAGCTCTCTGTGGCTGTAGCCATCTTTGTTGGGTTAATTTGCATACTCCTCTGATTGGCTGGTGGGTGTGGCTAGTGGACATGGCTTGTGGGTGTGGCGGAGGTCTGATCAATTTGCATATTACTCTTTTATTAGATAGGATAGGGCATCTGCCATGTAGTGTCTTCAGATATTAAAGAGGGTATATGAACCAAGTGATCGTCAACTTACTTTCTTCAAACAGCAGATACCAGTTCAGTGGAGAAAAATTAGTTCTATTTAAGAGCTAATAATCTGACTTCAAAAAACCAGTCTTCATCTCATAACTAATTTTGCAAAGGAGAACCAATAAGACTTTCATCAGTGATAATGTGAAATTGATTTTTGCATTCAAAAGTGTTTTGACTAGATGTTTGCTAAAACTTAACATACTATATCCATCCAGGCCCCAGTGCCCATCTTTTAGAAATATACAAAACACCACTCCAGTAAACTTAACGAATTGTTTAATCAAACTATGAAATGTTATTTGACATTTTACTATCAACTCACTGAGTAGTGCATATACTTATTGCTGAATCTTCACATCCAACTATGTAGCATCAATCTTCTGGTTTGCTAACCTTTATTATTGATAAGTAAGACTAAAATGAATAATTATTTTTAAGTCTATAAATATTGAACTAAACTATGATCTTTTGTAAAGGGGACAAAAGATCACCTATAACTTTCAAACTTTGGATGGACCAAGATTGTTTTTATTATAATTGTTCATTATCTGAGTAGATGGAAAAGATCTGTACCAGATGCGAGCCCAAATACTATGCTATAAAAGGAAAGTTGGTAGGAATTTCGATAACACTAGAATTGAGCAATAAGAATAATTACCTTGTTGTAGAAAGATCTGAATTTACTTTGCTGATAGTAGTGGATTTTGTAGTTGAAATATATGGGACTTCCTGTAGTTGGGTTATATTCTATGAAAATTGACAAGGTTTCAGACCAGCAGAGGGCTTCACCAACAATGAAGAGTGGAATATTGCTGTGCCCTTTCTTTCAGCCATGTCATTAGTCAGAGGAGGTATGCTCATCTTAGCTGTAGGGAAAACACAATTTAGTTAGTGACCTGCTTGCTTAATGAAACGACGAGACATTTAGAAAAAATGGTTCTAACTTTTCTAAAAGGTGAAGGGGGTGAGCAACGTATTTAACTTGAATGTTGCTTGTAAGGCTGAAGAATGCCAACATGTGTCATAAGGTATGAGGGATCATGACTAAAATAAGGAAGAAGAAAGAAAGAAAGGGAATAAAATGGGATAGGGCACCTTAAAGAAAGATAGAAGGTAATTCTGTAAATTGTGTGAGGGCCACCAGTAATTATTTTAGTTGTTAATCCCTGGGGAAAAACTTATGATTGCCTAGAACAATGTAGAATAAAAATTACAATATTCCTGATTATTAGTAGCGTAACTTAGTAATTTAGTGCTTTTAATTATTGGCATTGCTTTTTAAAGCTACTGTTATAAAATGCTTTTTGAATTAACTACTTTAGATTTTATTGGTAATCAAAACTACAGAATTCTTTAGATAATTGTATAATAGTTCCTTCCTGAGATATTTTTTGGTGAACGCAAATGAAATATAAAAGAGCAAATGTAAATGAATTTATTTATAAGAAATCAAGAATATATAACAGACAACGGCTTGCACTTCTGTTAAGGTTTAGTGTGAGGTCACAGGTCAAGGTACTAATAAGAGTGTTTGGGATGTCTGCTGCCATGAGACAAAATGGAAACTTGATTGATAGCTAGAAGGTTGCAGGGAGAGAGTGTGGTGGAGAAAGCAAAGGTCAGGGCGCCATTTCCCCTCTCTGCATGTATAACAATCACCTCTCCCCAAAACAAAATGTGGACGATATTGATCAATATGGCATATGTTGTGCACATTTCTTTAAGTATCATGAAATGTCATTATATATGAAGTTGTAACAAATGTTTTAGTAGTTTGAAAGCTGAAGTGAAATCGTTTATAAAAAATTTGGTAGGTTTGATGCCAAGTTTAAAGTAATTATAGAGTACTTTATTTACTCATGATAAAATGTGTATGTTTTTGGCTCTTAACAAGACATGTTAAATTTTATACTAAAACTCAATTTGGGCAAAGTTGTATAACAAATAAATTCCTCATATTTGTTTTTTACTTTGTAATTTTTTTTTTTATTCTCTTTAAAATAGGTTTGGTTTGCATGAAGTCTAGTAGTTCAGTTGTGGAGTTGGTTATGCTACTGTGTTCACAGGTGAGTGACAAGAATAATGTTGATTTAAAAGTGAATTTTCACATGAATTATTTTACAGGGAAATTATAATGGTTTTATTAGAAATTTTTGTTATAATAGAGTTTTGAGTTTGCAGTTTTAAAATAATGTTATTTGTATTACAAGAGGATTATTCCTTGTCTTTGATACTAATGGATAACTGAAGTTAAAACTGAGATAAATTGGATAGATGAAATAGAAACAGCATTTTAGAGTCACATTAAAAATGTTCAGATCAAATGGTCTTGAGATGGCTGAACGTTTTTGCTATGTTTATTAAGGCTATAGAAACAGATTTATTTCTGTACCTTGTGGAGTACCACTCTTGACTCTCCTGGGAATAGTGGGTTTACTTCCCTTTTGTGCAGAGGATATAAAATGAGTAATAAATAATTTTGAATTCTTGTCATTGCTAATTATTTTTGACATGCAGAGGAGATTTGGGAAAACATCAACAAAATATGGCAACTATCATAAGATGTAGTAAATAAATTTCTAAAAGCAAAATTACTTTCAATGTTCAGGAACCATATATCTCATGCGGTAAATTTTAATCATTTCTTTCTTAAAAACTTACATTAAAACCATGTATTCTATAATGCTTTTTTTTTTTCAATTAAATAGATGAATGTTTTTATTGAGAGTTTTCTTTGTAGCCTTTTAAAAATGATATCTTGCTGGTAGTAAATTCCCCTACTTAAAACTTTAAAATAGCCTTTTTTAATAGGAAGGGTATTGGTCTAGAGGTCAAGGGTTCTGACCCATTTCAAAACCTTTGACCTTCATTTACAACTCTCATGGTTTACTTGCCTGACGAATAAGGATAATGCAAAATTAATGTTTCTTTGCATTGATTTATTCATTTTAGTGTCTATATTGCCAAATTTACTTAGACTGTGCTGATGGACATTTCATGAATACAAATTAAAGAATCATAGAAGGTGTGAAAAATCAATACTATGCATTGTCAATAAAATGCAATAAGAACAATTACTTCTAGAGATTACACTTAATGGATTTTTATAATGAACTTGTGAGGAGTAGTTATGTTTCTAGTGGGCTTATTATTCTTAGATTTAGTTAGATTCATGTGTTGTAATTTAATCATCTTTTAAAGGAAACTTCTTTAAAAGCTGCCTGGTTAAAATTTCCCATTAAGTAATCTGAATTGAAATAATTGTACGATTATTGGTGGGATAGTAGTTACTATATGCCATTCTTATATTAATATGAAATTACCCTTACTTTTAAGAAGCATTTGCTTACAGTTTTGTATGTTTCTTCACAGGAGTATGAGTTTATTGTTTATAGTGATATAATTTTTCAAAGGTAAATTTTGATCATGAAGTTTCACTTTCTAGTGTAAAAGAATTGAATACATTCTTGATACAGAAAAGCTATTTCAGATATAGTATATTACATAGTTGAATGCAGAAGCTGAAAAGATAAAGAATGACATGTTTTAATACACCTATTTGTCATGTATGTCACAGTGCTGTTTAATATTAATCCAATCAGATGGGATACGAAGCTTACTATGTAGAGTAAGTTGCAAAAGTCAGATAGTCTCAAGGATTTTGTTTGAATAAAATACATTATTGGTTATTTGAAGTCCTTCACATTTTTTATGACTTCTTCAAAAGTCCCATGGCATTTCTATAAGATGTTGCACAGTGTGAAAAATGATGTGAAAAATGAAGCCAGAATTAGCTCCAGATGTATACAGATTGTTCCAGGGTGATAATTACATTTTTCACTTTGAATTTTCCTAATTCAAAGAGGTCAGATTGGCAATCACAAAAGTGATTTATTTTGTTAAGAAGTGAACTATCTTTTTCCACATGAAAGCTTAAGAGATATGAAATTGAATTTGAAGTCGACATTTTGCAGATACTGGGTGGGGATACCTTGAGTTTGATTGATAATTTCTTTTAGTCTGAGATAGGTTGGGAAGTGAAAAGCTAGCATCCTGCTAAAATTTTAATTAATTTTTTAAGAGGAGATGGAGAGGATTGAGTGCCAAAGATCGAAAGATCAGGTCAAAACTCTTTTTTTAATCACATAAATAATGGGATATGCTTATGAACTTAATATCTGCAAATTTGATTTAAAACTTTACAAATTAGTTGGTGTTAATTTCATGACAGTCAGCCATCTTCTGATTATTTTTCTTGAATTCATTCAAAGCTTATTTTTTTACATTCCTTTAAACATGCTGCTAAAATTTATCCACATTTTATTACAAAAGAGAGTATAGAGTCTAAATTTAAGAAATGAGGAAATGATCATATTTAATGTGCTTTCATTAAGAACAATCAGGGCCCTATATAATTTCTTAAAACTTCAAGTAAGGATTATATTTTTCAATATGCACTCTTTAAATAATAGGTTGATTGGAAACCATGTCATATTTTATCCCATTTAAGTCTTAACCTATTTAGGCACAATGCTACTTAGTTTTGAAAAGCTTTCTTAAAATACACAGCATTATATTTTTGAGTAAAAACATATTTAAGGTTTATTAAATTAGGTTATTAATGTATTAAATTCCATATAAAATAATTTAAGAACTACTTAAACTCCTGTACATGATTTATATCTTAGTTAACATAAGACTACCTACTTTCTTTAGAAAATTGTGTACTCTCTGATGTACAGAAGAAAATTGAACAAGTTCTCAATTATATTTCAGATTCAGCTTTTCACAAACATGTTACTTATTTGTTCCTGGTATTTGTTGTGTAGGTGTATAAACTTCATAGAAATCTATACAAATTTGAAGAAAATGTTAAACAGTTCAAGTAATTTTACTATAGTGTTGTGTAAAGTGTATGTATCTTGCTCATTTGACATTAATATTATTTTTGAAAGAATTGACATTGCATTCAAGGCCACTTTATAAAAGCGTCGTGTTGCTCATCCTAATTCAGTCTGACATACATTCCAATAACACTACCTCCCTTCTTGGGTTTAAAGCTAAATTTATGACTGTGCATTGTGAAGTGCATCATTTAAAAATGGTTTCAACCCAAAACATCTAATAAATAAATAATGTGTATGGCTACTCAGTAGTAGACTTTCTAGACTAGAAATCATTCCATCGGATACTCAACAGTCCACTATCGGAGAGGGCTGTCAGATAAATCTTATGGTAGCTGCACTCATGTCCTGTAAATCACATATTATTGTCTGAGCCTTCTGCCAGGTCATCTATTCTTTTCCCATTTATCAGAAATGCATGGAGTATATAGAAAAACTAGAAGTATCATGTAGTCTGGCCTGGCATCCTGTCTGAGTAATTAATCAGCAACAAAAGTTAATTGAAAATATTGTGTTAATGTGATTTTTATTCAAAAATTTTTTATCAAAATATGTAGATGGTTGTTATGGGAAATATTTTATTCACATTAAGGTGATATAAAGGTTGGTCATTTTTGATTCAAGGGTTCCTTTCTATACCTCAGAATTATGAATTTAAAAATGATAATCATAATATGAACCATATATCACTATTGTTATGATTCTTTTATGTCAGTTTTGTGCTTTGAATTTTTTTCAATTGACTTTTAACTAATCTATAGAAAATATTCCTCTCTTTTCTTCACTCTCCTATAATTTCTCCAATTCTGGTTTCCTTCTCCTTTTTGAATTTATCCTTTGTAAATATGTGATATTAACATTGCTACTCTTGACTTTTTAGTTTATGACCTTTACCTTTTTATAGTTGTGATGAGTATTTTGAGTACAGTAGATAGTTTAAACAAACCCAGGTGGGACAGGAAGCAAACCAACTCTGTACTGTGGCACAAAGGTATCCTTTGTTTTTAGGTCCTTTTTCCTGTGTAGACCTCATTTCTTACAACATTGTTCTTTCTGTTCTCAAACTATGCTGAACTGCTTTAAAGTTACTCAAATGTAGCATCATATTTTTATGTCTTGGTGTGTGCTTTTTCTTTCATTATCATCTCCTCCTTCAAATTTGGTGACTCTAATTGCTGGCTTCTTCACATCATTGAGAACTCAGCTTAATTATTCTCCTCTCAGATTCTCATATATGTAGTCAGTATCTTTTTGTTTATCTCCATTTTGGTGTTCATCATAGAATATACCACAAATTTTATGTATACATAGACTATTTTATTATTATTTTTTTATTGTCAGTCTTTCTGTGCTCTAGGTCCTATGAAAGTAACAGTTATTTCTGTTTGGTATTTAAGTATACTTAGTACCCAGCACAGTTCTTGGCACATGATGGCTGCCCAATGAATATGGAATAAGTTGATCATTCAGCTCCCAGCTAAATTGCAATCTCTTCTGCAAAGGTTCTTGGACTCCTCTCTTCCCTACACTCTAAGCCTAGTGAGGGATTGACTCAAAGCATTCACTGACTCATATTATGATAATTTTTTATTTATTTAAATTGCCTGTGATATTTATTGCTCTTTCATTAAACTGGAAGTTCCTTGAAGACAAGCACTATATTTTGTTTCCTGTTGTATCTCCAACATCCAGCATATAATTACTATTTAATCAGATATTTATATAATTGTATAAATATTATTTTTATTAAATGCATTGAGGTTACATTGGTTAAAAAGATCATATAGATTTCAAGTGTACATTTCTTTGATACATGATCTGTATTTTGCCTTGTGTGTCCACCACTCAAAGTCAAATCATCTGTCACCATATATTTGGCTCCCTTTACCCTTAAAAAAAATTTTTTTTTCTTTACTGATTAAGGTATAACATATGTGTCCTTATCGCCCCTGGCCCCCCTCCCCAGCCCCCTACTCATGCCCTCACCCCCCTGGTGTCTGTGTCCATCGGTTAGGCTTATAGCATGCATACAGTCTTTTGGTTGATCTCTCCCCCTTACCCTACCCTCCTCTACCTTCCCTCTGAGGTTTGATGGTGTGATGGATGCTTCTCTGTCTTTGGATCTGTTTTTATTCATCAGTTTATGTTGTTCATTATATTCCATAAATGATCCCCATTATCCTTTACTACTCCCTTGGACTCCTTCCTTCTGGTGAACACCATTCTGTAGTCTGTGTCTATGAGTTTCAGTGTTATCTACCACATATGAGTAAAATCATAAATGGTTCTTGGCTTTTTCTGACTAACTTATTTCACTTAGCATAATATTCTCCAGGTCTACCCATATTGTCGCAAATAACTTTATTTTCTTATTATTGAGTAGTATTCCATAGTATATCTGTAGTATATATGTGCCATGTATTTATCCAGTCAGCTGTGAAGGATACTTTAGTTGTCTCTATATCTTGGCCACTGTGAATAATGCTGCAATGAATATAGGGATTGCGTATATCTTGGCAAATAAATATTTTCAAGTTTTGTGGGTAGATACCCAGAAGAGGAATTGCTGACTCATATCATAATTCTAATTCTTAATTTTTCAAGGAACTGCCATACTGTTTTCCATAGTTGCTGTATGAGTTTACATTCCCATTAGCAGTGAATGACCAGATTAATAGATACTAAAGTTCTCAAAACATTTTCTCAACTCTTTCTAGTAACTATAATTTTCCTTGGTTGGATTTGTGGTAGCCATGTGTTTATTTGACCAGTTTTCGCTATCCAGATTTTCCAGTATAGCAAATTTCAATGTGTGCACTGTGTTATGATAATGGAGGTTGTGTGGAGAAAAGCAGACAGTGTTGAATTAAGTTTGGAAAATGTTCGTTTAAATTTAATTAGATTTCTATCCTGGAATGCCCCTAAAGTTCTTTAGTAAATATTTGTGTGTGCATAGTTATGTATATAATAATGTAATGTTGACTCTGTAATGGGATTAAAATTAGTATTAGTATCACAGAACCCTTTTTATGGACATAGTATGTTTGAATAATTATAATTTTGCAAAAGCTGCTATTACATCAGAAATGAGATAGTGAGTAATGTAGGAAATGCCTCTTTTTAAGTATTGTGCTTCTGTTTTTCTCTGCTTCTCCACCCACAGTGATTAAAGAAAATCACTAGATATGCAAAATTATAGCTAGCAATTTCTTCATAAAACTGTTTATTTTTGCTTCATTCAGAAGGAATTATCTCAGTCACTTGTTCTTTCCTTTGTAGATTAATTTGGACAATTTATACGTTGTTTCTGGATCACTTCTAAAGATCTGTTTCTTCCAATTTATCTGTTGTTTCTGAAGAAATAGATCTTTAGCAGTGATTATAGTAAGAGTAGGTGTTCTTCCTAGAGCAACTTAAGTTTAATCAGTCGTGTCGCTGTGTGTATGTATTTTTTACACTATTTATGCAGATCTAACCCTAAGTTTAATATTGAATAGATCTCACTATTTTTTCTTTGTGTGCTAAAGGAGCTTGTATGTCAACAATCTGCAAAATGCATTAAATATTGAAATTTATACTTTGATATATTGTAAATAAATTCTTTTATTTTCTTTGTAACCAGCCTAATCTTTTTTAATGTAACTAGGACTCTGGGGGCAATTGGCTTCTTAAAGACCAGTTTATATGTAATATGATCTCACTAAGATCAATATAATTTAATATTTCAACCTTTTCATAATGTTATCTCTTCTTTTCTTTTGGATGTGTTTATAACTCATCCTTAGAATGTACTTATAGAGTTAATGGATGTACGTTGATTGTGACTAAGTTTTGTTATTGTCAGTGCTTATGACCTTTTGATTATGAATGGATGAGAATCAGTAGGGTAGTGATTAACATCAGGATAGAAAATAGGCTTCTAGTACAGTCACTTAGTTTAGCTTTACAGCTGCTGAGAATGCTTAATACTTAAAATGGAAAAAGTCTGTTTTACATTGAAATGCTCAGAATTACCTTATTTTTGTATACAATAGAAGCAGTTGACCTTAGAATAAGGAACTAGATAACTTTGAAGCATAATAGGAAGTTTATGGAAGTTGAAGAAGATGATCATAAAAATATTAAATGCACTAAAAATTTTTAAAAGTATCCCAAATCAACTTATAATGACTTATGCTAACATTGTAAAAGTTATGCTTTTATTTGATTCAAGATATATAACAGATAACTTGCTTTTTAAGATGCATTTGTCTTTTAAACAGCAAAAACATTAAAAACAAAATAAATAAAACTAAAGTACTTTTAAAAAATATTTAAGTTGACGGATTAGTGAATATCAGTTGATTTTTTATTTGAATCTAAATTGACCTTCAATATTAATTTAAAGTGCTATGTTACCACCAAAGGAAAGCATAATTTATCTTTAGATGTAGGATTTATTCTGAAATACAGGCATCCTGTTGATTTACTAGCACACTAGGATTTGGGAAACACAACCTTTTAAGGGAAATTTTGTGGAACTGGCCATACACCCTGTGGCTTGGCAGTCTAGTCAGAAGGATGATACCATGCTGACTATATAACTAGATCTTTGAACATTATTCTCAAGGGTGGTAAATGCAAAACAAAGTAATATCAACTGGCACTTAATTCTGCAAACTCCCTGCTGATTGGGGTATTCAGTGAAATGAAACTCTTCCTGACAGGAAGTCAGCCTATGAGGATGGAGACATCTGAAAATAAAGTGAGCTTTAATTTAGCACCCTGCCGTTTTTTACAACTAGTCTTTTAAATTTGGGATTAGAGAAAGAATTAGCAAGAAGGAGGAATACATGAATGGGAATATTCTAAATATAACATTTCCCTTTGTTTTTACAGGTCTGTGTCTCTTCAGCTACTACTTCAGGGTTTTACTTTTATTCTTTCTTCCTATTCAAATTAATCTACTGAAGTTCTGTAGTATATTATAGAAAAGCTAGGTTAAAAGTGTAAAGCCTAAGATTGTTTTTGTTTAATACCAAACTCTGATAATTATGTGAAAACTCAGCTATATTCCCATCCATATATTTTTTCATAAGTAGTATATAATTTAATGGATTTTAGTCAGAATAATCAGGGTTCTTACAATCCAGATTTAAATTTTTCTGTTGAAACTGCTTAACTCTGTTTGCCTCAATTGGCTCTGAGATCAAATAGTTATTTAGTAATTTAGTACCTTGATATATACCATTAATATAACAGTATTATAGCAAAATTTAGGAAGGGACAATTATTATGTATTAGTAATTGTATATATATTCAATCTATTGTGCATTTTTAAGTCAGACAGTTCTTTTAAATTAAGCTGCTATTTTATTATATGAGCTTCCAGAAGCATGTGTACAGTGTTTACAAAATCTAAAGTTCGAACTTTAATTTTTGCCTGAAATAAGAACCAGAACCCTAAAGGTTATATATATATATATTTCTCTAGCCATAAATTCTTCAGATACTGGAGTTGGACAGGATCTTAAGAAGTGGCTGGCTCAGGCCAGGGAATGCTGTGATGATAGATTTTTGAATGTTAAGAAATTTTTTCCCTTCTACAACCTATTAATTCTGTAACTATGGGCACATTACTTCCTTTGCTTGAGTCTTACTTTCTTAGTGAAATGGATGTAATAAAAATTGTATTGGATAATATATGTAAATATATGCAGAACAGTCCATAGAGCAAAGTAGGTTATAAATTAAAGTTATTAGATTCTGACTCTTAAGTGTTTTTGTAGCACACAGAATCCTCTCTTTATTCAGTATTTCCAATGTTGCTTATTTTCTTTTTATGGAATTAATTTGTTTATATTCTAGACTTTCAAAATCAGTCCACCATTATTTAATGCAGCATCTTTTACATTATCTCCTGTCATTTTTGCAGTTTTATGTCTGTCTATTCTATGTTCACTGTAAGCATAGAATATTAGAGCTAGAAGAGATTAATAGATTAACAGATTTTGGCCTTTTTTATGTAGACAGGATAATGGGTAACATTCATATTTTCCATAGGCTCCCAAAGGTGTGGTTCCTCCATTTCCTGGGCTAGCTATTATGACAGCTGCTTTGGGAAAGTCAGTATAGTATACCTGAATACAAGTGAGGTTGATGTTACTATGACAGCTGTCCTAGGGTTTCTTGTATACTTCAGAACTTTTATTTTTACTACATTACTTTTAGCATACCTCTTGTGTTACCATAGTATAGAAATACAGTATTGCACTCTTCAGTCAGTTAGTATAGTTTACTACTAATCAGCTGTTTTTATTGCCAAATTCATCATTATCAGGGAAGTTTGTTATGGTGATTCTGAACTTAAGCCTGTCAGAGTTGGGGAGACAGGAAGGGACAAAAGGAATTATCATTTGAAAAATGCCTCTGTAAAGAATCCCTGATTGGGCTTATTCCTGAATTAGTGAAATGACCCATTTCCTTTCTGTTGATTTTACTCTTTCAGTTGCATAATAACTAATTAATTTTCTTAGGAGAATCTCTTCATAGTTCCTTTCAAAGAGGAACTGTAGTTTACTGCCTAATCCAATGCAAACTTTTCTTCCTTATTTGCAAGGTCTCTGATAGCTGTTTTAATTTAGTTTATACTTATTTCTATGCTGCCTTGCTAATAGTATTCTAATATTTTACATAAACATTATATGCATCTCACCAATTTCTGGGTAGTTTACAAAAAACACCCCCACCAAATTCTCTAACCTTAAACCTGTACTCCACATTCTCCTGACTTTCTCTTGTGTACAATGTGCTTTTACAAATAGTGACTGTGAAGATATGTACATGCTAATGTCCAAAATGGGTGCAGAGTGCATTATTTTTGATAGTGGTTTATATTTTTATAAAGTTCTTTATTTGGAAGCTCAAGTTTTCATATGGCATTCAAGTAAAACAGCAGTATTGTCTTTTTGGGTCAGTTGGTTTGTCAGGTTATTCTTGTTATCAGATATTACATAATAGGGGGCGAATTTAATTTTGGTTTCTTACTGTTCCTTTTTCAGAGGAAAGATGATCTGTTCCTTTAGCCATGAAAGCTTATACATTGACTTGATATTGCAGAGTTGTCTCACATTTATCTCCATTTCAAAGATTCCCTATTGTTGTTTTGTAATATTTGTCTAATTTATGAGAATAGGATTCTGTTTGGTACCATGGTAAGCTAAGGAAGAAAATAGAAGGTTTGTCACTGGCAGTGAAAAAGCAAACTGGGGAGAATTTTTTTAAAGAAGATTTCTACTTATCAGTTACTTCAAGCCTGGCCTGCTTGCTGCCTTACTTACTTGGACATTTGGGAGTGCTACCATTGCTCTTCTGCTGATTGTTAGAAGTTGCTCTTTGTGATACCTGTTTGTTATTAGCAGTTTAGCTGTGCAGCTTTCAGTTTCCAACAGCCTGGTAGCTTTCTACATAGCAAATTAAACTGAATTTCTGGAACCAAAATTAAAACTAGTTACAATTGAATCACTATTAGAATCAACGCTTGGAGCAGAACTTGACTTGCTTGATTAATTTTCCAGCTCTTGCCATAATAGACTAATTTTTAAAAATGTGTTTCATTTCTATGGAATTTTTAAAAACTTATTAGCAAAGTTTACTTTTCCTCAGCTTGGTTTCTGTAGCTTAATTTGGTTTCTCTAATGTGACAAACTGAAATATGGCTCTCCCAGAAATATCCATGTTAAAAACTGAAGCCCGTGAATGTAACTTTATTTGTTCTTTGTGATTAAGAATTTTTAGATAAGGGGATATTCTTGAATTACCTGGGTGGGCCCTAAATGAGATTAGAATTAGGCACACGGAAAAGGTGGCAAGGTGAAGATGAGCTGAGTGATGTAGCCAAAAGCCACGGAATGTTGACAGGTACCAGAAGCTGGAAGAGACAAGGAACAGATTCTTCCCTAGAACCTCTAGGAGTGCAACTTTGCTGACACCTTGATTTTGGGCTTAGTGAAACTGACTTCAGATTTCTCATCTCCAGAACAGCGAGTACAAACTTCTAGTATTTTAAGCCACCAGATTTGTGGCATTTTGTCATAGCAGCACAGGAAGCTAATCTTGTGAAGACCTAAGTGTTCTTAGAATAGTTGCTCCTCCCTCCTTCATCTACAATGTTAAATTACCATTTCTTTAACAAGCATCTAAATGTTTGTTATATGGAAAATTGAATCAAGAACTTGTTGAGACCTCAAAGTAGTGATTTCTACCTATAAAATGTTTCACAGTAGTCAAGGAGATAAATTCTAATTTGTGATGTTATTAACCCAGAAAAAATAGCAAATAAATTTTTTTTTATTATTGTATTACATGTGTACATATCTTCCCGTTGCCCTCCTCCCCCACTCCCATGCATGCCTTAACTTCCCAGTATCTTATGTCCATGCATACAAGTACTTCAGTTGATCTCTTATCTACCCCACCTCTTCCTAACCTTCCCACTGTAATTTGACAGTCTCTTTGATGCTTTACTGCCTCTGTATCTATATTTTTGCTCATCAGTTTATAATGTTCTTTCTTATCCATAAATGAGTGAAATCATGTGGTAGTTTTCTTTCATTGACTGGCTTATTTAACTAAGCATAAGGCTCTCCAGTTCCATCCAGGTTGCTACAAATGGTAAGAATTCCTTTTTTATGGCAGATAGTATTCCATTGTGTAGATATACTGTAGTTTTCTGATCCACTCATCTGTTGACGGGCACCTAGGCTGTTTCCAAATTGTAGCTATTGTAAATTGTGCTGCTATGAACATAGGGGTGCATAAATCCTTTCTGATTGGTGTTTCTACTTTATTAGGATATATTCCTAAGAGCGGCATTACTGGGTCAAATGGGAGTTCCATTTTTAGTTTTTTGAGGAAACTCCATACTGTTCTCCACAGTGGCTGCACCAATCTGCATTTCCACTAGCAGTGCATGAGGGTTTCTTTTTCTCCACTTCCTCGCCAATACTTGTCGTTTGTTGATTTGTTGATAATTGCCATTCTGACAGGTGTGAGATGGTATCGCATTGTCGTTTTGATTTGCATCTCTCGGATAATTAGTGATTTTGAGCATGTTTTCATGTGTCTCTTGGCCTTCTGTCTTTTTTTGAAAAGATTCTATTTAGGTCCATTGCCTATTTCTTTTATTGGATCATTTATCTTCCTTTTATTAAGTTGTATAAGTTGGCCTGTAGATGTTGGAGATTAAACCTTTATCAATGATAACATTTGCAAATATGTTCTCCCATACAGTCTGGAAATAAAAATTTTTAATGGGGATGAAACTGATCGGAATAAAATAGTGCCAGAGAGATGCACTGATGATTACTTATTTCATCGGTACTAGTAAATTTGTGCAGCAAAACCAGCTTATCAAGTATTTCATCATATCACTATTGCAATTATGTTGTAGTTCAAGGAATGGACTGCTTGATATTTATCCATAACATATTTTAGGACTTTTGCATTATACTAATATCTAATTAGATACAGTGGTAAATATTTGAAAGAGTTATGGAAACATTCTGGAGTGAAAGGCTTTTTCCAGAAAAGTCATTAAGCATACTATGATTGGCTACACTTTGTAGCTATGAACAACTATATCATGTAACTGTAGTATGCACTATGTGTGTCTGAGATGTGTGTGTGTTTAAAATCAGGACCAAAGCTGTATAAAAGCTAGATATAGGGTGAGGTTTGTAAAACTCTAATTCTGAAGATATCATATTTCATAGCATAAACATAAAATTTAATGAAAATTAAAAAGAATTTATATGCTCCTATGCTGAAATTAATATGATGCTATTTCATAGTTATTTTTTGATGTAAAGCTTTGAACACTGAAATTAAAATTTTATTTTATGTTAGCATTAAGGATTTACTCAGTGAATATATAGTATCAGTTTACAGTGGTCACTGTTCAGAGTGGAAGACCCCAAATGGTTAAGCAGCAGGAGAGTATTCTGCTTTTAGTTAAAAACTGCTGTTTTCTATGTGCCTTATTTACTACATATTTAATTCTTAATGTTGTGTGCTGTGGGATTGGGCATACAAAAGTCAGCAGAAAGAGTTCTGTTTTTTACATCTAAAGCTATTACGTGCTGTACAATAATAAAGGCACTATTTTATTGGGTTACTTGTAATTAACTTCAGCACTAGGCATTCATATAAATCATTCGTAATCTGTTTTCTTTAGATTTTTATTCTTTTAAACTGGTTTAGCGTACTTGCTTTCTGTTATCTTTTTACATATGGATTGAGATTATAATTGCTTTTTGGAATTAGCCTGTCAGAAATCAACATATATGTGAGTTCAAGAAATGATTGAGGCAAGCTAATGAACTTTATGTAACATTTTATGGAGATTTGTTACTGAAATAAAATTCCGCAGTGGTATTGTTTTGTTGTGTAGCTTAATAAATAACTGTTCTCCGAAGTTAAAAATTCTATACATTCAAAAAGTTAAAATGGCAACTATTATTAATTAGAAAATCTTTATACTTTTTATGTTTTTCAAAATCCTGAGAAAGAAAAGACGTGATTTCTTTGAACTCTTGTCAGTTTGTTGACATTCTTTTCATTTTTAACATTTGAATCTACATATGTTTTCTTTTTTCCTTTTTATTGAATTAACTGGTGACATTGGTTCACAAAATATACAGGGCTCAGAATTTACATATATTTTCTATAATATCTGGTACATGCCATTCATAGGTTGATTAGTAATTTATATTATTTTGTAATTATAAGATTTTAATAATTTTATCTATAAATGGAATAAAAATGAAATAGAGGCAGATTCTTTTGGATAAAAAATAAACAACTAAAAAGAAACACATGTATGTCTGCCTGAGATTAAGCTAACAGTATGCATTAGCCAAAACTAAATATTAAGAGTAAAACTTTGTCTCTAAAAATACCTTCATTTAATAAATGATTACAGTGATCTGAAGGAAGAATTTAGAGGTATAAGATAATTTATTCTCTCCAATGATATAAAAATCTTCGTGATGCTTATAAAATGAATGTTAGATGTTTTGAGGTGGCTGATGGGAGGCATGAAGAAAGCTATTGTACTCATCTCTTGAAAGCTGTGCTTTAAAGAATAATTCTGTATGAAAATACTTTTATTGTAGCTGAGTATATCAGGTGGTTTAAAAATATTTTTAAAATAATTAGCTGTTTTATATAGTTTTAATGGAAGTCTTTCATGTTTCCTCTCCAGCAGTCTCTAATGAACACTCCTTGTAATTTCAGTGCAGGCTTTGAGATTCCCTAAAGACTTGACTTCAGACCTCAAAGGGCGGCAGTTGCCATATGTCTGGGGAACTGGAGTTGCCAAACAGACTGACCATGTACTAATAGGACACATTTATATAGCTCCTGAATGTGAAGCCCTGGTATAAACTTAATGATCATCTGTTGAGAGATTGTGGCTGGAAAGGATTACAGCAACTTTTGTCACCTTTTTTGAAATTAAGCTTTCTGTGTTGATTAGTGAGAGAGCTTGACAAAATTGATGCCAGTTTGGGAGTTATTCATAGGATCATTATTGGTTGAAGAATGTTTTTCCTGAAAATGTTTAAAAACATTTTTAAAGGCACTTGCAAATATATTAATTTTAATATATGCTTAAACACAATAGCAAGGTGATTATTGTTTTTGAGTGATTATTTGCATGTAATTTGAAGCTATATTTATAGTAATTACACAATTGATTTCATGTTATCTCAGTTTTTTTATTGTGAAATATTTGCATTTTTTAATTTTGAAACCCAGTAGTTACTTTCTCAATATTCAATTCTTTATATATAGTACATATTAAAATATTTGTTAAATAAGCAATTATAAAACAACCATTTGCTAATCCAACTTTAATAGAATTTTCTTTCTTTTAGCTCAATTTGTAGTTACATGCATATGTAATACATTTAACTTATAAACAGAGCCATAATATTTATACAGGTACAGTGTAAATGTTAGAAGCATATCTTCACAAAATTTTGAAACCAAATCTTTCCAAAGGGCAGTATTTTATTTGCTATTTCTTTTAATGATTTGTTTTACTCTCTAAAGAGACAGTAGAGTAAGGCCTGCCCTTCACTATTATGGTATATTCTTTCTTGGTCTGAGGTGACTCAGGTTGTGTTAGATATGCTGCTGAGAGAGTGCTGACACAAAGTGCAAACACTGTTGAAAAGTTCTTGATAGTTTACTTTGAGCACTTAAGATTACTGTATCTTGAACATGAACAAGTTTTCTCTAGTTTTGACCTTTAGTCCTGTGTATAATATGGTTCTCAATTTTGTGTTAATACATTCCCTGCCTCATTTGAGCTCTACTTTGAATTTTAACAGTATTTCTTTCATCTACGTAGGTAATTGGAATTATATCCAACAGAATTGATTTATTTTACAAAGGCATATGTAACTGTAACATCTTCAAGTATTAATAATGATATTTCATTGAATAGCACAAGACTTTACATTTTTATATTTTTATAAGAAAAATGAAATAGTTCAATATAAGTTTAGTTTTTTGTTAACAGATTATTCATTTCTTTATTTTTTTTATCCTCACCTGAGGAAATTTTTTTCCATTGCTTTTCAGAGAGAGTGTAAGGAAGAGAAAAAGGGAGGTGGGGGGAGAGAGAGAGAAACATCAACTTGAGAAACATCAACTGGTTGCCTCACACATGCATTCTAATCTACCAGGGATTCAGAGCAAACTACAACCCTCAACCTTTGTGTGTGAGGACCAGCCCTCCAAACACTGAACAGCATTGGCCGGGCATCTTCATTTCTTTAATCAATCACCCGATTAATGAATTATTTTTTATGTTTTTAAAGATTTTTACGGAGAAAGGGAAAGGGAGAGAGAGAAAAACATCTATGAGAGGGAAAAGATTGATGTGCTGCCTCCCACACGCTTCCACTGGGGATCTAGCTTACAACCCTGACCATGAATCAAAATGGCAACTTTTTGGTACATGGGTCAACACTCAACCACTGAGAAACACTTCTTTAACTTAAATTGTGTGTGTGTGTGTGTGTGTGTGTGTGTGTGTGTGTGTGTGTTAATATATTTTATTGATTTTTTACAGAGAGGAAGTGAGAGAGATAGAGAGTTAGAAACATCGATCAGCTGCCTTCTGCACACCTCCTATTGGGGATGTACCTGCAACCAAGGTACATGCCCTTGACTGGAATCAAACCTGGGACCCTTCAGTCTGCAGGCCAATGCGCTATCCACTAAGCCAAACCGATTGGGGCTAAATGATATTTTGATCCTTAAATTAATATTTACAATAAAGGAGAATATTTTATTGTCAATAGCAACAAAGTTAATTTCATTTGGTAGTGTGTAGAATACTGACTTTAAAAAAAAGAAAAATTCTTAATAGTTTATGATATTTCTAGGTTTGCTATCAGTATTTGTGAAAATTGAATGCTTATGCTATTGTTCAGAGAGATTTCAGATTAATTTTGGATAAATAGCGATCATACAGTCAGAAAAAAATGAGTTTTTATTTCCTGTTCTTCATTTAGAGCATATGATTTTTAATATGTTGTATGATTTATTAAGGAAGAGATATGTTATTTCACAAATGTAAAAATAGCATAATACTGAAACTGGAAAACAATAGTTCCCTGCCTAAGTTCTTCCTTTTCCCTAAATTCTGCTTTCTGAAAGGAACCACATTCAAATCTCTTCGTTGTTGACTCTGCTAGTTACCTTATATTTCTAAGTGATGCAATGCTATTTATTGATTTTTCTATTTCAGACATTTCATGAAAGATGACCATTGAGTATTTATATTGCTTTTCCTTTCTGTTTCACACTTCCCTCATTTACAGTACAGTTACATCATAATATTTAGTTAAAGCCATATTTAGCATTTGTATTATTGTGACAATGTAAGTAAGTATTCATGGCAGAACTACAAAATATGGTTATCCTTCCTTCCTGCTTTCTTCTTTCCCCCTTCTGTGCTGGAGTCAGCATTATAATACAAAACTTGCAAGATTGCAAAAGCCTCTATGTTCAGCTTGGATGGGGAAGAGTCCCAGGCTTCCCGTCAGTCCTGCCCTATGGGTCTCAGTGTCCCTCGGTAATTGCTGCACACACCTGAGCTCGCCTGCTTCCAGACCTCTGCCTTTCGCAGCTCCCCTGAGTTGCTGTGCACTCCAGGGACCCGTATGAGTCTGAGTCTCTAGGGTCTTGCCCGCAACTGGGGTTCAATGTAGTTGAAGTAGGATTTCAGTGCAGTTGGGAGGTTCTGTCTTCTTCCCGCTAGAGAAAGCCAGTTGTACAATTAGCAGTCAGCCCTATGTGTGTGCAGTAACTCTCGCACGCCTCCAGACCTGTCTTTTGCGGCTCCCCTAAGTTTCCATGCACTCCTCCTTTTTCACGACAGTCCAGACTCCCCCCCATATGAGTCTCGCCCGGAACTGGGGTTGAGTGTAGTCAGAATTGGGGTTCAGTGCATTTGGGAGTTTCTATCACCCTCCCTCTAGAGGAAGCCAGTCAGACACTCAGCCACCCATCCTCTCCATGGGAGTATCTCCATACTTCAGCTTTTTGCAGCTACTCTTAGTCTCTGTGAGCCCCTCTCTTTCCTTCTAATTGTAGAATTTCCACTCAACCAGCTTTCCTGTGGTTCTGGATGATGTTCGTTCTTTTAGCTGTAGTTTTGAAATTGTTGTGTGAGGCAGCAGTTTAGGTGTTTACCTATGCTGCCAACTTGGTTTTCTCCAGGGTAGGATATTATAGATTTTGCTGTTAAATAATGTCTTTTATTTTACTTTCATATTTGATTGATAGCTTATTTGAATATATAACTATTAGAGGCTGAATATTATAATCTCTTCAAATTCTTTTTCTCCCTGGCAGCTTTTAATATTTTTATTATTTTAAAAATTGTTTATGTTGTTACTGGATTGTGACTTGGCATGTGTGAATATTTTAAATCGCACTTTCTTTGGTATTTTGGGTAAAACTTGTCAGTCTGGAAAAATACATGCATGTGTTTGGAGAAATTTACTTGAGTTATTCATATGGGAATTTCTTTTTATCTATTTTTTCTTGTTTCTGTTTCTAGACCTCTTATTAGTTAATTGTTAAATTATCTGGATTAATTTTCTAATTTTGTTACCCATTCTCTTCTATTATCTTTTATTTTGAAGTGGTTTGCTCAACAGCTTCCAATACTGTTTTCAAAATTTTTTTAAAAATATATTTTATTGATTTTTTACAGAGAGGAAGGGAGGGAGATAGGAAGTCAGAAACATCGTTCAGAGAGAGACATTGATCAGCCACCTCCTGCACGTCCCACAGTGGAGATGTGCCCACAAGCAAGGTGTGCATGTCCCCAACCGGAATCGAACCTGGGACCTTTCAGTCCGCAAGTCGATGCTCTATCCACTGAGCCAAACCGGTCTCGGCTGTTTTCAAAATTTTTGTTTGATATTATACTGTTAGGTTACTTTTTAATCTTACCAGAGAATATTTTATTGATTTTATTATTATAATTTGATTTATTAATTTTAGAGTGAGAGGAAGGGAGGGAGGAGGAGACATCATTGATTGTTACCTCCCATATGCACCCCCATCAGGGATTGAACCCACAACCTTTTGGTTTATGGATGAAGCTGTAATTAACTGAGCCACAAGGCCAGGCCTACTTTTAGTTCTTAAGAGTATTTTTTAGTTTCCTGAGATTTTTTTTTTTTTTGAGTAGAGAATGGGTGAGCTTTGATGGTTAATTTTATGTGTCAACTTGACTGAGTCATGGCGTGTCCACATTATATGATCACACATGATTCTGGGTTGTTTCTGTGTGATATTAACTTTTAAATTAGTAGGCCAAATAAAGCAATTTCTCCCCTAAGGTGTGTGGGGCTGCTCATCTAGTCAGTTGAAGAACCTGATTAGAACAAAAAGTCGTACTATCCTCTAAGTCCTCTAAGTGAGAGATAATTCCACCTCCTTGAATGCTTTGCAACTGGGACATCAGCTCTTTCCTGCCTTTGGACTCAAACAGAAACATGAGCTCTTTCTGGGATTCAGTCTGTTGGGCTTCAGACTGGAAGTAAGCCATTAGTTTTCCTAATTCTTAAGTTTTTGGACTCAGAGTAGAGCTATAACATTGGCTCTCTACTTCGCTAGTTCACCCTGCAGATCTTGGAATTTGTCACTCTATGTAATGGTGTGAGCCAGTTCTTTACAACAAATAAAATATATTTCTAACTTATTGGTTCTGTTTTTCTAGAGAACTTTGATGTGGGAGCATAGAGATATCAGGGAATAAAACAAAGTCCCTGCCCTGAATTTTTTTATATGAAAATTTTAATCTTACTAATGTTATTAATTATACTTTTCTTAATCTCTTTACTGCCTTAACAATAGTGTCTGTTTTTTATGAGTCTCCCGCCCCCTCCTTCTTTTTTTATGGTGTATGTGTGTCATTGATGTAAGAGTCTTTCCTCTAACGACTAGTGACACTTATTATCTGCTCGTATTTAAGTGTATTGCACAAAAAGAAACATCTATGTGTCTTTGTGGGAGTTGTGTACTGGTGATGAATAAGCTCTCTTTTGCCATTGATGGACTTTGAGTTTTTTTTATTGCTTCTCATTGTTCTTAGAGAAAACTTATTTAATTTTGTTTAGCATCTCATAGTTCAGTAAGTTTACTTTCATGTTATCTCATTTTGTTATAGCCTTTATTAAGGCCTTTCTTGGTGTCTAGAATTTTATTTATCTGGCAAGTAAAGTTTCAGTCTTTTCCCATGGTCGGCATTGCCATTCATTATGGGGAAAGGATCTGGGATTCTATTTTTTACAGCAGCTTTCAGTAATTTAAATTATTTTTATCACTGTCCCTCAATCATGCTCCTCTGTATTCAATGAATTCTGTTCCTGGCCTTTCTAGGGTTCTGCAACAAGCATTGGTTTACTTCCTCAAGTTTATTTTTCTCCAGGTTGTAGAGAAATTTTTTACCCTCTCTCCTGTACTGTTATCTCCTTTCTATAATCATTGTTCTTGGTTTTTGCTAAGTTTGACCTGTAGTCACTTATTGTATTCCTTTTTTAAAGAGTAAAAGATAGTTTAGTGACTGTTTAACCCACCCTAATAAAAATATTTACTGTCAACATTTATGGTTTGAACCCCACTTCCAAAATAAAAGATGGCAGGATGGAGTATATGTAGTCTATCTTGTCATTCTGTGGCTGAATTTTATTTGCTTTATAGCATGATAATACTGGGAATTGTTTTTAAAATTTAGGAAGTATATTCAGTACATTAAAATATGTCAGAGGTTATTGTCTTATTTACTTTAAGGATGTTAGAATTAAATATGAATATAACCAACATAAATTAATGTATAGCACTTTAATTGGTACCTTTTCTCTATATTTGATTTTTGATGGTAGAGGGGAATAGACTTATTTTGCTAATGAAGTTTCTTTTTTTCCTGAAAACAACAAAACAGAATTTTACCACCAAAGGCACATATTTGAAATTTGGTGGAACTTCTTTTTTAAAAATAATTTTACTAATATATACTATCTTGTTGTTGTTGTATGACTTAAGAGCATTAGTAAGCTAAGAGTATATTTTAGTAAAAATTGACTAGTCAACAATCATGGCTATAGGAAATGATGGTCAATTAAATACAGCTTAGAACAAGTCTGAAATTATTGACTCAGTTGTTATGTTTTGAGTTCTTCCTTTCCAAAGTGCTGAAATGTGTTTTAAAATTACTTAGTTGCATTAGTGGTTGGATTTGAGGCTTTTAACGTGTTTTTCACCAATACCTCTGGGAAAAGAATAACCAAGACTTTTAAAGGTACTATGCATTTTGCATCACTATATAATTGTAAATACTGTGATGAAATATTGAAATGATCATGAAAGATGATAACCATTAAGCTTTTCTTTCAACTATTAAAACTCACTAAAGGTTATATTGAGCTGTGGTTTATAAAATTGTTTAGACTAACGCCTTCTTTGATAATTATCTCAAAAAAGGAGAAAA
The DNA here is from genome assembly GCA_011751065.1 of Lasiurus cinereus. Lineage (NCBI taxonomy): Eukaryota > Metazoa > Chordata > Mammalia > Chiroptera > Vespertilionidae > Lasiurus > Lasiurus cinereus. The sequence goes on along the minus strand of JAAGEH010000293.1, from coordinate 29,808,465 downwards.
ATGCTGTAGGATAGCACGATTAATGAGTCATTTTTCTAGTTTTGGCAACTTCCTTAAGAATTGTGGATAGTGTTTTAGTGTGGTGAAAACTTGTTGGCTTAGACTAACAGCTAAGTTTATTAAAAATTTAATTTTATATTCTCATGGGCTTCAGTTTCTTTTTGTCTGTGTTATTTTTATCAGCATGTCTTTATATACCTGAAATGTTATATCTTATTAAATGTTAATGATTTATAATTATGAATGGATTGTAGACAAATTTAAATTCACTGATATCTTTGAGAACTGTGAGATTTTGGTCCCCATACCCAAAAGTGGAAGTAAGATTTATATTTTCATTTCTCATTTTGTATAATTTTTTTTAGCTAGGGAAGAGTTTTCTTTCCTGGTGATTAATGGTAGTTGCTATAAGTTAACAAGTGTGGGTTATTTATACACGATGCTTGGGAAAACAAGAAGCTTAATGCATTAGTATTAGTAAATTTTTGTTTCTGAGCTTTGATAACAAATTTGACTTCTGTTTGTCCCTTCATGTCTAATTTGCTTTTCAGTTACAATGTTTTGTGTGACAAACGAAGTTAAGAGCATACAAATTTTTAGATTGCAAATTTTTTATAGTTATACTAATTTTAACTAGTTTTATATCTGTCCTAATTCATGCTGTTTTAAATCTTTGTGAAATTTAAGTGGTTCACTTCCTGATTTTACATTATAAGTAAATGTCAGTTTGTATTCATAAATGAAACTAAAAGCAAATTGGTATTTACTTGTCTAAGTTTTAGTCTCTCTACTTTTATATTTTTTCCATGACTAGAGTTTTGAATTTTATATGATTTAGATAGTAAAAATCCCCACCTGTTGGAGTTTTAGATCAAACAAAACTGATTTGAGAAAAATATTAGTGAATCTGTTAAATATAAAATGTGTGATTTAAGAATTACAGGATATCCATTTGCCTTTCTATTTTATTTTATTTTCTCTAGCAAGAAAAATATCTTTCTTATTGTTAAAGTTAATTTCCATTTTAAGATTTTTTTTCCAGTAAATGATCTTAATGAGAACTCTGACAGTTTAAGGTCTTGTCTTGTTATAATCTGATGCTCTATCAGATTTCCATGTTGCTGGCTGAGCTGCTGTGTTGGGAGTAAAGAGCTGAGGAGGGTGTATGTGCTTCTGTCCCTTGACTTTGGTGACTGTGGCATCCTTTGAGTTGTCATCATCCCTTGATTCCTTGCTGTCTATCAACAATAATCACAGGTGTGATTTCCTTATGCCTTCAAAGTCTCAGCTACTTGTACATCCTTCTAGAGTAATTTTCTGACTCTTCCAAGGGCATGAGAATTTTTATATCCATGGCTCTTTTAGGTCCCTTTATCATTACATTTGTGTCTCTTTCCAATCCCTGTGCATTGCTATGTTTAGGCATCTCTTTTGAGACTTGGTGAAGTGAGGTGTGGGATCTTCTTCATCAGCATCCAAAAAGTTAACCTGCAGTTGCTGCTTTTTTTTCTCTCTCTCCTTCTTCCTTATTAAAAGATGGGACGGGAGTGATACACAGTCTTCTCTCAGGGATATACTACTTTATGGAATTCTGTTGCTTTCTTTGGTATTATCTACTTCATTTTATAAGAAGAAAGAAAAAGCTTTTAAATTAACAGCTATTTCTATCTAGTATTCTTGACTTGTTTTATCTCAGAAATATAAGACCTCTATTGTTTCAGTTGGGTGACAATTGTGAATTGTGAATATTGTAAACTTCATGAGTCATTAATTTCTAAATTTCTGTAAGTTATTGAATCACAAAAGTAATATAGCTTGGAGAAAATTTTAAGGAAGAATCTAAGACAGAGAGATGTAAAGTGAATTGTGTCCATGGCTGTATCCTTTTAATGTCCAAATCAGTTTGAAAACATAGATCTCATTACTTCCTTAGTGTTACTCTTTTTTCCAACAACACATTGCTTTATCTTCTCACCCAGATCTAGCCAGTTACTACTCTCAAATGTCTAACGGACTTTGTATCTAATTTCTATTCTACTATATATGCTCTATTAGTATGTTTTTACTGTCACTATTCATGAACTTTGAGCTTATAGCTATTTTAGTCCTGAGAGTCACTCTTGGGTTTTCAGAATATAAAAGGAAGTACTGTAATACAAAATTGGAGATAAAAAAGAGAATGTAGAAAAGAAAGGGAAAGGCTGGGGAGGAAAAAGAAGGATTTGGGCATAAAACAGAGCAGTCATTGGGGTGAAATTGCATAGAAATAAAAAGCCTTAAAGGTATTATATTCAGAAAATGTGAATATAGTTTATGATTGCAATGGTAAGTAACCCAGCATTGTCTTTTGTTTTGAGTCTTATAAAAGAAGAGAAAAAAACCAATTAAGGGAGATCATGTAGGTAGGTTATAAGTGCCTCCTTAGTGTTAAGAAACTTAAAGATTCTGTATATTTTTCTAATTCTGGAAAAAAAAATATACCTACATGTGTCTCCTGAGACACATGCATGGACATACACACATTCATGCATTGGTATTTCTCAAATCAAACTATATTTCAATTCAGGTAGGTCTACCCTGGTTTTATTAACACTGACTTTTTCTATTTTGAATTAGAAAAATTTATTTGTACACATTCTACTGGTTGATTGTCCCCCTCGCTCCCCCCGGCTTTTTAATGAATAATCTATTCGGAAAGAATAAAGCTAATAGATTTAGATTCTCTTTTGCTAATTTATAGACTAGTAACTATAGTTTTCCAGCTCACAGTTGTCTAGCCAAATTCATGAATTTTTCTTGTCTCTTTCTCAATCATTATTCATCAATCGTCAGTTTTTACATTATGTTTATTTACTACTTAACTATGTGTTTCCCTCTTTTGGGATAATTCATCTTTTTTCTTAAAGAGTGGAACCAAAACCCGCTGTCTTTGGTTGTCTTTGCTGTCTTTCTTTCATTCTTCCCAACTCCAATGATTTAAGTTAAATTTGTGATGTTATAGAAAGAAAAGGGCAAAATAACTGTAGATAGGCTTATTTTGTTTATATAAAATCACATTTTTGCTAACTTTATTTTAAATTTAATCTTTATTGTTCAGATTATTACAATTGTTCCTCTTTTTTGCTCCATAGCTCCCCTCCACTAGGTTCCCACCTCACCCTCTGCTCTTATCCTTATTCATAGGTGTATGATTTTTGTCCAGTCTCTTTCTCACCCCCTACACCCTTTTCCCCCTGAGAATTGTAAGTCCACTCCCTTTCTATGCCTCTGATTCTATTATATCCACCAGTTTATTTTGTACATCAGATTTTTTCATTCATTTGATTTTTAGATACATTTATTGATAGTATGTATTTGTTATTCATAATTTTTATCTCCTCCTCCTCCTCCTCCTTTCTTCTTCTTTCTTCTTCTTCCTTCTTCTTCACCTTTCAACATTTCATATAATGCTGGTTTGGTGGTGATGAATTCCTTTAGCTTTTTCTTACCTGTGAAGATCTTTATCTGCCCTTCAATTCTGCATTATAGCTTTGCTGGGTAGAGTAATCTTGGTTGTAGGTTCCTGCTATTCATCACATTGAATATTTCTTGCCATTCTTGTCTGGCCTGCATAGTTTCTGTTGAGAAATCAGCTGACAGTCGTATAGGTGCTCATTGTAGGTAATTAACTGTTTTTCTCTTGCTACTTTTAAGATTCTTTGTCTTTTGCTCTTGGCATTTTAATTATGTTGTGTCTTGGTGTGGTCCTCTTTGTTTAGGGTTCTGTGCACTTCCTGGACTTGTAAGTCTTTTTTTTTCACCAGCTGGGGGAAGTTTTCAGTCATTATTTCTTCAAATAGGTTTTCAGTATCTTGCTTGCGCTCTTCTTCTGGCACACCCATAATTCTGATGTTGGTATGCTTGAAGTTGTCCCAGGGTCTCCTTACACTATCTTCATATTTTTGGATTCTTTTTTCTTTTTGATTTTCTGGTTGAGTGTTTTTTGCTTCTTTGTATTTCAAATCTTTGACTTGATTCTTGCACTCCTCTAGTCTTCTGTTAGATCTCTGTATAATATTTTTAATTTCAGTCAGTGTATGCTTAATTTCTAGTTGGTCCTTTTTTATATCCTCAAGGGTCTCGCTAAATTTATCCATCGCTTCTAGGAAATTCTTGAAAAACCTTACAACCATGGTTTTGAACTCTATATCCAGTCATTTGCTTTCCTCCATTTCTTTCATTTGTGCTTTGTTTCTTTGTCTCTGCATTTTGGCTGCTTCACTAAATTGATAGAGTGGCTTTATGTGCTAGGTGTCCTATAGGGCCCAGTGGCTCAGCATCCCCAGTTTCCTGAGGTAGACACTCTTGGTGGACCTTTTTGTGGGCTGTGTGCGCAGTCTTGTTGTAGTTAAGCCTTGATTGTTGTTGGTACCACTAGAGACACCCTTATGGACAAGACTTGAAAAAGCCTCTGTGCTCATCTTGGATGGGGTGGAGTCTCAGGGCAGAGCAGACAGCATTGGTTCCCCACCAGCCCTACTCTAATAGGCCCCCATGTTTCAGTGTCCCATGGTAATCCCTACAAGCACTTGTGAGAGAAAGGTGCCCTTGAGTTCCACCCGCTGCTAGACAGTCCAGTTCTCCCTGAATGAGTCTGGGTTCCCAAATTCTCACCTAGAACTGGAGTTCAGTGCATTCGGGAGTTTTGTTTCCCTCTCGCTTGAGAAAGCCAAGCGCATACTCAGTTGCCCACCCGCTCTGTGCGTGTGCCTCGTTACCTCTGCCTTCTGCAGTTCCTCTGAGTCTCTGTGCTTTTCTCTTTCCTGACAGTCCAGTTTCACCCAGTATGAGTCTGCATCTTCAGAGTCTTGCCTGGAACTGGAGTTCAGTGCATTCGGGAGCTTTTATCTCCCTCCCCCTTAAAAAAGCCAGCCGTGCACTCAGTTGCCAGTCCTTTCTGCATGTGTGTCTCAGTACCTCTGCCTCCTGCAGCTCCTCTGAGTCTCATTGTGCTTTTCTCTTTCCTTCTAGTTGTAGAATTTCCAGTCAGCCAGCCTTCCTATAGTTCTGGATGATGTCTTTTAGATGTGTTGTAGTTTTGAAATTGTTGTGTAAGATAACAGTTTAGGTGTTTTCCTATGCTTTCTCCTATTTTACTTTTTAATGTCAACTGTTCATAGGGTTGCATAAGTAGACAGCATGTTTAACTCAACTTTTCTTTTAAATTTAAGGTATAAAATTGAAATGTGTGATGTTTTTTATAATTGTTGTTTTAAAGAAATAATTTACTGAGTGTATTTGTTCAGCTATTTTCTGCTATTTTTTTTAGGAGTGGCAGAATTCTATTCAGAAGAATGCAGGCCTGGCTTTTATTGAACTTGTCAATGAGGGAAGGTAATCTACTTTATAACTATTATATTTTACTTTACAATATTACTGAACTTCTGCCATTGAAAGTTACAATTTTTGATACTATATTTTTTGTTTTTGAAGTCAATTATTAAAATATTCTAATATTTAATCATTTTATGGTTTTCTTCATGGTTACATCTTAATGATCAAGTTCTGATCTATTTTCTTTTTAATTTTTGGTCTTAATTTTTCACTAAGTAAAGCTGAGTTTGGCAAAAGTAAACTGATGATTTTATTAGTAGATATAAGGAAACTGATGCTTATTTGGAGTTTCCATGAAGTTTCATTATATCTATAAAGCCAATAATTAGACTAAAATGTCTATTGAACCGCATCCAGCACAGCCAGGGTGAACCTAAGGAAGAGTAGTGAAGGATTAAAGAAAACAGATAAGAAAATATAGTTCGGACCAGGTTGAGGAAGCACAGCCTGTTAGGGGAAGCTTTATTTTATAGTCAAATCCAGAGGTCTGGCTGGCCCTGCCCCCTGGTCAAACTCCCAGTCAAACTCCAGGTCAAGGTGTCAATTTGCATATTATATTAGCCTTTTATTATATAAGATTCTTGATCAAGTTGAAGACATTTCCTCTGTTCTTAGAGTTTTTATCATGAATGTATTTTGGATATTGTCAAATGCTTTTTTTTTGTATCTATTGATATGATCATGTGATTTTTCTGTTGAGTCGTTGATGTGTGATGTATTATGTTAATTTATTTTGAAATACTGTGCCAGCTTTGCATACCTAGGATAATTCCTACTTGGTCGTAGTATATAAATTATTTTATTTACTTATTTTTTATGTAATTGATTTCAGAGAGGTAGATAGAAACATTAATGATGAGAGAGAATCATTGATTGGCTGCTTCCCACAGACCCCTCACTGGGGATTGAGCCTACAACCCAGGCATGTGTCATTGGCTGAAATTGAACCTGGGACCCTTCAGTCTGCAGCCTGATGCTCTATCTACTGAGCCAAACCAGCTAAGGCTATAATTTTTTTTTTTAAATAGTTTTTGGATTTGGTTTTGTTTGTTGATTTTTGAAAGTTACTTGTTGGGCTTAATTTGTAAAATTTTTCTCTGTTGTGGTATGGTGCTATTTATCTTGCTGTTTAGATCTTCTAAGATTTCTTAGTTTTAATTTTTATCTTTGCTTTTTAGGGATATTCCTTTCTCTGCAGCTTAGAGTTCAGACTGTCAGATGTTTTAGTTACATTTTTGTCCTCAAAAAATGACAACACATTCAGATTTCGGATAGATTTCTTCTGTCCTAACTATTATTTCCTGCTGTTTGACATCTCCACCTCCACCCCCACCCCCACCCCTACCCCAAGTCTGTATATGTGCTCAGGAACCCAGACCATCACTGATGTGTGAAATTCTTATTCAGCTATTTTATATATATAATATATAGCTATAGCTATTTCATTTTAAAAAATATATATTTTATTGATTTTTTTTCAGAGAGGAAGGGAGAGGGATAGAGAGTCAGAAACATCGATGAGAGAGACATTGATCAGCTGCCTCCTGCATGCTCCCCACTGGGGATGTGCCCACAACCAAGCCCTTGACCGGAATCGAACCTGGCACTCTTCAGTTCGCAGGCTGACGCTCTTTCTACTGAGCCAAACTGGTTTTGGCTATTTCATTTTTTAATATTTCCCTGTTCAGTTCCTGTTCACCCTAACTGCAAACATAATACAGTCTAGAAGAGTGATAGGATTTTCCTGTTTTGAGCTTAGCTTGCTTTTTTTGCTCTTTCTTCAAAACTAAGTCATCCGTTGGTTAGTGAAGTCGGTGATTTCCATATGCATCCACAGTCTAGTGTTTGCATCGGGCATTCCCCAAAAAGATTGCTATGGACTATTTCTTCTTACACAGTAGTTAGCAGACTTCCATGAATATAATTATTTTAGATTTTGTTGTTTGCCTTTGGTCAAATTTCAGAACCCTGAAATGATTACTATTCTTCAGTTTTTCTGAGGGATGATTTGTTGACTTCTACAATAGCTAGAAGATCCACCATCAAATCTTTTTCATGTCCGGTTCATTCTCACTAAAGTCCTAGTTTAGATGTCACCTCCTCAGAGAAGATTTTCCTGAAACCTGTTACCAGGGTAATTTTACCTCATATCTTAAAACAGTTTGCCATCTTACTATCCTTTCATGTTTATCTTGATTGTCTCTCTCCTCCTGAAAATTGCATGTTTTTGTTCTGTAATGGCAATTCCTCTGTCTCTTATTTATGGTTATATCTCTGGGTCCAATAGAAGTGGCCTGCAAAATCTGTAAGTATTTGTGTTTATTTGATGTTATTGTCTTTTTAAGTGCATTGCATTTATAGTTTTGATTTCAATTATTGTTTTTTTTTGTAAATAACATTCTTTCTGAAACATAAATCTATTTTATATGGATAATCTTCACAATGGTCATGGTATTTCTTTAGGATTTTTACCAAGAGAAAATACATATACATAGAACAACTATTTTATAATAAGACATTTTTGTATTTTGTGAAGAAATGAATTCTCTTATGGTAATCTTAAATGTCTTTATCCAGTATAGCTTATTCTTATTGGGGAAACAGTTATTTTAATAATGTGCTTTAATGTCATCTGTGATTATAGGTTTGCCAATACTCTTTTTCTGTTTTCTTGCCAGTGCTTACTTTGTGTGGATTTGTTATCCTCCTGTGGTTAGAAATTGTCTTCTTTATTTTAATACTTAGCCTATAGAAAGTACTTAGCCTTTGTCTTTTAAGTAAATGTAAAAAATAAATAGTGGTGGAAAAAAAACTAAAATCCATTAGTGAAATAGTGGAGGCAGTGTCTGGAATTTTCATTATCTCTCTGGAGGGTAGACTATATTTTAAAGAAGCAGTTTAGAGATTTATTTTTTAAATCAGTGGATTTGTTGTGCATTTTATAAATATCCAATACATTGAATTTAAATGAGTTTACATAGCGATGGACGTATTAGTGAAGTAATTTGCAGTATTCAGCTACTGGGATAGAAGAATAAGTAATAAGGGGTTTTCTTTTCACTGCAGAGACCAACTTTTTTTTTCTTCTTATTATGTAAGTCTGACCTGCCATGAACTCATTTATAGAGTAGTTGGTATAAATGTGGTCCTTGATTAATGTTTTATTAGTGTAAATAACATAAAGACCTCTACAGACTGAGACTACAGCATAAGGTTTATTGGATTTGATGGGTATCATTAGCAAAACAATTACTTAGGTCAGACATAAGTAATTGTTATTTGATAGAAATGTTTCTTTTAACTCACCTGTTTAATTGATAAAATACTTTCTTTGTAAATATAGTATTTTGATATTTTTAGCTCAGTTATTCATATTGTCATGCAAACATTATATATAGAAATAAAATAATCAGTAATCAATAACATAATCACATATTTCTTTGATAATTTTTACCAAGACAGAAGTGACTACATAGACTGACAATTTTTGCCCAGACAGAAGTAACTACATAGACATATAACAGATTTAGGTAAAAAAATTAAATTTTCACAATTTTATAGGAAGAACATTGTTTTTCTGATTAATAATTTTGTTTTATGATAATTAAAACATTATTGTCACTGTCATCTCTACTTCATTTTAAATATATAAGCAATTGGCCCTGGCTGGTATGCTAAGTGATTAGAGTGTTGGCCTGCACACCAAAGGGTTTTGGGTTTGATTCCCCATCAAGGGCATGTAGCTGGGTTGCAGATTCCATCCTTGGCCCCAGTCAGGGTGTATATGAGAAGCAATCAATCTGTGTGTCTATTTCACATTGATGTTTCTCTCTCTTTCCCTGTTCTTCTCAGTCTCCCCCTTTCTCTTCCCTCTCTTTCCCCCTTCCACTCTCAAAGCAAACAAACAAATGGAAAAATATATCTTCAGGAGGAGATTAACAACAACAAAAATGTGTGTGTGTATACAAGTAATTGATCTCAAAGAGTTTTATTTTTTTCAGAAAGGCACGAGTTTCTTTAAACAGTTTTATATTATTTAAAGAATACTAAATACGTCTTTTAGAACATTCAGTGAAGCTCTGGCACCACATTAATAGGAAAGTCACTTATTACCATTGCCTTAATCTTCAGGTTTCACTCTGAAGATTCATTATTACAGTAAATAAATTCCAAGTGCATATTGGACTTCAGTTTATTTGTGTACTTGATTTATTTTATATTGATTGCCTTTTTCTTCACCTTAAAATCTGTTTAATTGAAAAAATTAATTTAATTATACCAATTACGATGTAGCTGTTGCTTACATTTTTATAAAAGTATGTTTTTATTGATTTGAGACAGAGGTAGGAAGAGGGAGAGAGGGATAGAAACATCAATGATGAGAGACTGCCTCCTACTAGGAATCCAGCTCACAACCTGGGCATGTGCCCTGACTGGGAATCTTATACTCAGGTTAAATGAGTTTACACAGTGATGGATGTATTAGTGAAGTAATTTCCAGTATTAAGCTACTGGACTTAATACAGCCAGACTGTTGCTTACATTTTTAAATTCATTGTCAATGAATCTTAAAAGTCTTTTCTTATTTGGATAAAGGGTTAGATTTTATATTTTGCCTTATTTCTTATTTCTACTATTCTTAATGGCTTTTTGACATATCTTCTTAAAACTTTAGTATCTCAATATCAGTGTTAATTTTGCCAGTAGAAAAAATCTACCTGATTCGTAGCCTTTCTTGACATCCTGCCTGCCACCTACCCAACAAATATATTTTAGAGCATTTTAAATTCTTAATGTTGTGGTCATGCAGATGCTCTGTGAGCATTACCAAGTCTTATAACTTCACTTGTTTGACTTGTGTTGTAAGGAAAAATGCATTGGATAAATATGAGTCATCCTGTATATTTTATATATTTAGGTTGTCCTATTTTTATTCTTATAGTCTGAAATTCTGAAAAATCTGTGCATATTCTCTGCAAATAACTTTTTTATAGTTTAAAATGTCATAGACTCCAATGGAGTCTTTCTTTTTATATAATTTCTTAATTTTTCTCCTCAGTTATATATTATTGGCTAATCAAAGTTTAAAATTTTTGATATTATATTTCCGGAAAGTAGTAGAAAGTGTGAAACTAGTTTAAAGGTATAATAATTATTAAAATTTAAGATACAAATTCTCATCTTGAATTTTATAACTTTGTTAATCATATGAATAATTGTAAAATGAACTATAATTATAGTATTGGATATAGTTTGCTAAAAATACCTTTTGAAAATATCAGATCTCCCTAGGATTTTACTCTTAAATCTGTTATTATGACTCTTCCCCACTCCCCTCCTTGAAAAGTATAGAAAGGGCAGATTATACCACATACTGCTGGTTACATTACTTTAATCATTCTCTGGGGATCGTTGGTATCTGCTTATTAATAGTAATAATTCAGACTTGTATCTGAATATGTAAATAGTCCTCATAAAAGATAAAATGTTTCTAGTACTAACATAGTTGTCTGTCTCTTCAATATTCAATTGCTTAGGTTGCACTACTACTTCCAAAGCATTCGTTGAGTAGCTCTAGCATTTTCCTTCACTCTAAATATCATAGATTCCTAATACATGTCTATGGAATGAGTAGAAGGAGGAATGAAAGGGAAAATGAAGTAGGAGAGGTAGGAAGGGAAGCAAGGTAAAACGTATTTTATTCTGACCCTGTTGGCCATTATCAGGGTTATATTTTGGCAAAAGACAAAAGTATTTGTTGCACTTAGGAAAACAGTGTGACTAGGATTTAGTCTTAGGTGACCCAACCAAAGATGAAATTTGAATTGAAGTAGAGTATGTGTCTTAGATACATACTCTGGAGTGTTTCTTAAAGTGCCATGTGCTTTCTGGTTACATTTTTATCATATTATTTAAAGTACTTAACAGGGAAACTTTAAATCTGCTAAGCAGTTGTTTAGCTATGAACTAACTTTATTTTAGTAGAGTAAAAGATCATTGTTTCAAAGATTTTTCAGAGTTGGTTTTCATCTCTCTTTATTCTTAATTGATATTTGAAGTTTTTTATGGGTTCTTTAGAAAGAGGTATGTGCTATATTCTTTCTTCTTAAAGATTAAACTATTTAAATTAATGCCTAGTATTTTGGAAAGTTTAATAGCTTATCAAAGAGGACTAGAGCCGAGACCGGTTTGGCTCAGTGGATAGAGCGTCGGCTTGTGGACTGAAAGGTCCCAGGTTCGATACCGGTTGGGGGCATGTACCTTGCTTGAGGGCACATCTCCAATGTGGGGCATGCAGGAGGCAGCTGATCGATGTCTTTCTCTCATCGATGTTTCTGACTTTCTATCTCTCTCTCTTCCTCTTTGTAAAAAATCAATAAAATATATTAAAAAAAAAAAGAGGACTAGAATTTTCTCTCAATTAGGATAAGTCTGTTTTTCTTTATTTTTCCCCCATGTGTCTGCCTTTAAACCAGTTATATGTTCAAATTACTTTTCACTTTAAAAAAAAAGATTTTTTTTAAAAATTGCGTTTTAGAGTAAGGGAGAGAGAGGAAGGGAGGGAGAGAAAAAGAAGCATCGAAGTGAGAGCAAACCATTAATCGGCTGCCTGTTACCCAGGATCAAGCCCACAACTGGGGCATGTGCCCTGATAGGGAATGAACTAGCAACCTTCTCTGCACGGGACAACACCAAACCAACTGAGCCATGTTGGCCAGGGATACTTTACACTTTTATTTTTCTATCTTGATCTTAATTTCTTGTGATTACTTCTTAGGCCTGTTTTGTTTTGTTTAGTGTGAAGCAATGGTGCTGCATTTACATTGAGCTTTAACTACCTAAAAATTTTAGGTTTGGATGCCGGATTTCATGTTTAATTTTTTTTATAAGGCCCACGTATAACTCTTGGAAAAAGGTGGAGTGAATTGAGCACGCTGTAGAATAATATATGCTTATATTTGCATAGAAGTTTGATAACCTTACACATTTTAAAATTATATATAAATGGAATCTTTACTGTGTTAAATGAAACTGATTGTAGATAAAAGGATGTTGAATTAGTGGTCAAAAAAAATAAAAACAGAGTTAGTTTACTTCATTCAGAAAACATTTGTGCACACCAGCAATGTTTTAAACTTTGGGAATTTACAAATGGATAGAATAGATATTCTTCCTGATAGATAATGAAGAAGTCAGAAAGTTTATATTATGTCAAAAGGCGATAATTGCTAGGAGAAAAACAGAGAGAAGTCTGAGAATAGGTACAATGTTGTAATCCAAGTAAGATGGTTAAGATGGGATCTAAAAGCATGAGTTCTATGAAATGCTAAGCAAATGCTATTTATAGGGAAGAGACGAGGGCAATTATAGGAAACAAAAATATACCACATAAAATTTACCCCTTAAGTATAGGTAATTGGTATGTTGTAACAGAAATCCTAAGCTGTATTCCAAGTGTGGAGTAAAGAAAGCCATTTCTCTCAATGATTTTTCTTTTCTACATAAAACTATCTCATCTCCTTCTTTACATACACAGTAGAGGCCTGGTGTATGAAATTTGTACACCTGTAGGGTCCCTGAGCCTGGCTGGTGATCAGGGCTGATTTGTGGGGTGACCAACAAAGCAATTGGGGGCCCCTGCTGGCACTTGCTTTGGCTGGCCTGGAGCCTGTGGGCTGTGGGCAGCTCCTGTGTTGAGTGTCTGCCCCCTGGTGGTCAGTGCACATCATAGTGACCAGTTGTTCGGCTGTTCAGTCAATTTGCATATTAGGCTTTTATTTTATAGGATCCTTGAGAATAAATTCTTTCATAATCCTAAGAATTTTATTCAGCGCATGCCAACTTGCAAACTCTCTTCTTCAATTCTAGCCTTACTACTACCATGAGTTTTAAAATACACAACTAAAGGTTATTGTGCAAAATAAGTTTGGAAAAATAGCTTGATCTTGAACTGTGCAATTTATGTTAAACTTAAATTTTATATTACTGAGTTCTTATATTTTCAGTAAGAAATAACTTTATGGAGTATTTGCTATTTCTATTCCAATTGTAGTGAAGTGTATAGACACATTCTGGTCTCCCCAATAAAGGACATTGACTTTCACAAGAAGTAGGTGCCACCTGGATTAGTTCTAATGTAGGAAATACTTTGATTGGTTTTAAATTTGTAAGCAGCCTGCTAAATAATTGGGAATTTTTTTTTTTTTTTAATTCTTTTGTTGGCTACCAGTCTGTACTTTCTAAGACTTCAGGCTGGTGTCTTCTATGATGTTAGGCCTGTTGTATCTCTTACTCAGACTTGTAACAGAGAGCTTTAACTCAGAAAGGAGAAATACACCAACTTAGGATTTTGGGGATATTGAATAATTCAGTATGCATGTACATGTTGGGGGAGGGAGGCAAAGAAATGTGAGCAAAGAGGCAATTGCATGGAGAGTTAGCAATTATGCAGAACAAGAATAAAGACTATATTAATAAATGAAGATATCGTTTGGGAGGCAAGGTTTTAGTAGCTGTCATATTACTGAAGGAAGACTTCAGAAACATTTTCCCCCTCTTTGATTTGGTTTGTGACTATTCTCTGTAATTCTAAAGAAATTACAATGTTATAAGGATTGCCAATTCAGGAACATTGTTTCCATATTCTGAGTTGTTAGGGTCAGAAAAGTGGTAACTTTTTTCTCCCCCATCAGTGGTGAAGATGTTTAGTAAAGAAAATCTGACAGTTGCTGCTAATAGGGGTCACAGAAAGCCCAGGAAACAGAGCAGTAATATTGGAAAGCTCTTGTTGAAAATGTGTATATGAGTTTATCCAAGGTCTAGACTAGTATAATCAGATGTGGACAATGGGCTATAATGTAGTTATGGGAGATGGTTGTCATCATTACGGTTATTTATTGGACCTCTAGCATGAATCTTTTCTAGTTGGTCACTTGATAGGGCTGTTTGTTTCCCAAGGCTGACACAAGCATTTTTTTTCCCTCTGAGCACTGTAGGTATAAATTATACATAATTTTTCTGCTTAATATTAAAATATGAGCATCATTTTGTGCCCTGCATTTAGAGACATTTATTATAGAGTAGACCTAATATTTTGAGATTGCTTATTATACTTAAAACTTTAGTCTAGTTTATTTTTAATTTTTTTGGAAATAATAGTTTTCACCACTATTTCATAAATTACAGTGACTAAATATATATGACTTGTGTATTTAGGAAAATATACATATAGATGGAAAATTAAATTCTTTGAAAAGCAAAATAATTTACTTAGATATATCATCTCAGTTTTATGTTTTTCATAATGAAAATAAAATTCATATTTGTGTATGTTAAAATAAATGGGAGCTATGCAGCCAGGTACGTCTGAAATACTGTATTTAAAAGCATTTTGTAAATTATGAAGAAAAAATGTATATGCTTCCATTCTTCTTTGGAAGTAATATTAAATACTACACACACACACACACACACACACACACACACACCCTAACCCAATTTTATAATATTCTTTTAGATAAGATTGGATAGTAGTATTTTGTATTATGTAGTGAAAATGTTTCAAACTTAAATTTCTGATATAGTTATGTTTGACCTGAGAGCTCTAGTTTTGTTTTCATTTACTTAGATAAATTTAGAGACTACTTACTTTCTTCTTTTTTTAAAATTATATTTTATTGATTTTTTTACAGAGAGAAAGGGATGTGCCTGCAACAGGATACATGCCCTTGACTGGAATCGAACCTGGGACCTTTCAGTCTGCAGACCGATTCTCTATCCACTGAGCCAAACCAGTTTCAGCGAGACTGCTTACTTTCAAGCATTGTCACAAGCCATCTATTTTTCAAATAACAATTGCCCAATTGGTGTGGTTCAGTGGTTGGGCATTGATTGATGAACCAAGAGGTCACTGGTTAGATACCCAGTCAGGGCACATACCTGGGTTGTGGGCTTGATCCCCAGTAAGGGGTGTGCAGGAGACAGCCAAACAGTGTTTCTCTCTCATGTATATTTCTCTCTATCCTTTTCAATCTTTAAAATCAATAAAAACATATTTTTAAAAAAGATTGAGCACAGTCTACCTGAACAGTACATCTTAGTTACTATGGTGGATTTAAAAAGGCAAATGAGCAAAATATGTCTTTCCTTAATTAATTGTGGTCTGATAGGGAAAATAGAGAAATATACATAGCAATTGAATAGATTTTTCTATAACATTCTATAAACAAATATTATATATGATGTGTGTATGCAATAAGCATTAGGTAAAGATTAACATAAAATAAGATCTTCATACTGTAGAATTGCAGACTATGCATTAGAGAGAAAGAAGAATGTATTTGATCCTAAGGAAATTAAAATTCTGGCTGTAAAGAAACAACAAAAGAATAGATTGGGAGTGGTTTTTGGCACTCGCTTTCTATCATTCATTTTAAGCCTATTTTTTTTTTTATTGTATTCTTGTGCCAGGTACTGCTCTGGGTCTGAATAAGGAGAGGACAAATAATAAGTTAATGAACACATAAGGTGATTCAGATAGTAATTCATGTTTAGAAGAAAACAGCAGGATGAAATAAGAGTGAAGAGCGGAAAGCTTATAGAGTGTTCACAGAAGATTTGTGAATAGATAACTTATTTGAATGAAGAGAAGTTGCTAACTAGCTTGAGATAGGTCACAATGTTTTAAGGGGAGGAAATAGCAAGAATAAAGTCCTTGAGTAGGGAATGATATTGACATACTATTGAAACAAATAAAAGGCCAGAGTGGCTGGAGCAAAATGAGTATGGAAGAGAGTGAGGCTTCCAGAAATATTAGAAGTATTGGAGTTTCAGATCACATGAGGCGTTATAAGGTATGGTAAGAAATTTGGA
The DNA here is from genome assembly GCA_011751065.1 of Lasiurus cinereus. NCBI lineage: Eukaryota > Metazoa > Chordata > Mammalia > Chiroptera > Vespertilionidae > Lasiurus > Lasiurus cinereus. The sequence continues at coordinate 29,792,220 of JAAGEH010000293.1, read as the reverse complement.
TTTAATCTTATGCATTACGAATACATTACATCCGCGGCAGTAAAGCTTGCGAGATCCGGCTGCCCAAGGACATCGGATCCATTGTCCTCCAGGCGCTTTGACCCTTCCCTGAAGGCTCTCAATAAAATAGATTGTTCTTAAAAAAAAAAAAAAGAATACATCACAGTCTGAAGCTGAGGAGTGGGATTATATGATTTATGTTTTTTTTAAAATATTTTTTATTGTGGCATTTAACCTTATTTTTAAGTTTTTAATTATTTTTAACTGTAGTAAAATATATAACAAAATTTATCTCTTAAGCATTTTTTTAATACCCAAGAATATTTTTCCCATTAATTTTCAGACAGAATGAAAGGAAGGGAGGGTAAAGAGAAAAACATAAATGGTGGAGAGAGAAACATTGAAGTGAGAGAGACCCATTGATTGGTTGCCTCCCACATATGACCCTCTGGCAGAGGAACAGGCTCTTGACTGAGAATTGAACCTGAAACCCTTCTGTCTATGGGCTGATGTTCTAATCACTGAGCAAAGTGCCAGGGCCCCTTTAACCTTTTGAGTATATGGAGTTCAGTGGTATTAAATATACTCCCATTGTTTTCTATCATTATCACCATTCATCTCCAGAACTAATTTCATATTGCAAAACTAAAACTCTCTACCCATTAAATAATTACCCATTCCTTCTTGATCATCCCTCATAGCCTCTGGCAATCACCATTATACTTTCTGTCCCTATGAATAGGACTATTCCAGTTACTAAATATTAGTGGAATCCTGCAATATTTGTCCTTTGATATCTGGCTTTTTAAAAAAATATATTTATTGATTTTTTTTTTTACAGAGAAGAAGGGAAAGGGATAGAAAGTCAGAAACATCGATGAGAGAGAGACATCGATCAGCTGCCTCCGGCACACACCACACTGGAGATGTGCCCACAACCAAGGTACATGCCCTTGACCAGAATCGAACCTGGGACCTTTCAGTCCGCAGGCCGACGCTCTATCCACTGAGCCAAACCGGTTCCGGCGGTATCTGGCTTTTTTTACTCAGTGTCACATGTTCAAGTTTCATTCATATTTTAGCCCATGTCAGAATTTCCCTATTTTAAAGACTGAATAATATTCTATTGTACTATGTATATATCATATTTTACTTATCCATTTACCCATCACTGGACATTGGATTGCTTTCACCTTTTGGTTATTGTTAGTAATTATTGTGCTGTTAGTCCCTGCTTTTTGTTATTTTGGCTGTATACCCAGAAGTGGACTTGCTTGATCATATGATCTACATATCATCCATATATGGATTATATTTTAATTTTGGGGGGAAACTCCTGTACTGCTTTCCCTAACAGTTGCACATTTTACACTCCCACCAATAGTACATAAGGTTTTCAGTTTCTCCATATTCTTGCTAACACTAATTTTATGTTTTTATGTGTGTGTGTTTTTAAAAATCCTCACCCAAGAATATATTTTTATTGATTTTTATATAGAGAGTAAGGATTAGAAAGAGAAACATTGATCAGTTGCCTCCTGAGTTTGCCCCCATTGGAGATTAAACCTACAACCTGGGTATGTGCCCTGACTGAGAATTGACCTTGTGCTTATTAGCGGTTTCTTCTTTGAAAAAATTTCTGTTCAGTACTTTGCTCAGTTTTGAATCAGTTTGTTTATTTTGTTGTTGAGTTGTAGGAGATCTTTGTATACACTGGATATTAACCCTTTATCAAGTATATGGTTTGTAAATATTTTCTCCCATTCCATGGAACACCTTTTTACTTTGTTCATTATATACTTCGTTGCACAGAAGTTTTTATATGTAGTAGTCCAATTTGTCATCTTTTTCATTTTTGCTTGTGATCTGGATGTCATATCCAAGAATCATTGCCAAATCAATGGTTATGAAGCTTTTCTCCTATGTTTTTTTCTAAGTTTATTATAGGTATATATATAGAGATTTTTAAATCATTTGAGTTAATTTTTCTACTCAAAGGTTCAACTTCATTCTTTTGCATATGGATATCCAGTTTTCCCCACTGCATGACTTAATGTTTTTAAACAGATGAATTGTGAAAGAGTCAGTATATGAGGAAGAATGGGTACAGAAAAGTCAATGAAGATACTACTGAAATATTTCAGGCAGGAGACTTTATGTGATAATTAATGATGATGGAGATAAATAGAGAGATAGATGGTACATATAAGAGTTAAAGCAGTAGAACTTGCCTTCATGAATTGCATTTGGAGATAAGGGAAAGATAAATCAAGGATTAATCATAGGGTTAATTTAAGTGGATTTAATTACTATTTAAAGAAGTGAGAAAAAGTGAGGTTGGGATAGAAGAAGAGGATTTATTGAGAGTAGGTAGATAGAATCAAGCATTCTGTTTAGAAATACTAAATTTCAAATGCCCAAGTTTCCAAGTGATAAATTTAGTTGGATAGTTGGCTGTGTGAACTGAAAGTGCAGGGAACCAAGAATAGGGTTAGGTATATAGGAATCAATAGTAATAAGTTAGATTTAATGGTCAAAGGATAACTTATATAATTTAGTTTGAGGAAAGGGCACATAACTGATCTCTGGGATGCCTCAACATTTGTAGGTGATGCAGAAAAGAAGGTAGCAGGAAAGGAGAAGTAAAGCAGCTACTAAGTCAAAGGAAAACCAGGAACGTTCTATTTCATGTTAAAGAAGATAAGAGAATGACATGTTTTAAGAACGTATGGTACTTATCACAATTAACCTACTATTTGCATGTGGTCTTAACTTCTTTTATTAGAGCAGAGACCCCGTGCATGAGATTCATGCACTGGGAGGGGTTCTCTCAGCCAGGCCAGTGCCCTCTTGCAATCTGGGACCCCTTGGGGGATGTCCGCCTGTCTGACCTCCCTCTTGCAGCCCAGGGCTCTCGCAATCCAAGACCCCTCGCTCCTTACAGCCCGCATGCAGTGGAGGCGGGAGAGGCTCCCACCACTGCCACTGCGCTTACCAGCTGTGTATCTGGCTTCTGGCTGAGCGGCACACCCCGTGTAGGAGGGCACTGACCACTAGGGGGCAGCTCCTGCATTGATTGTCTGCCCCCTGGTGGTCAGTGCACATCATAGCGACTGGTCATTCAGCCGATTTGCATAGTTCAGTCAATTTGCATAGTAGCCTTTTATTACATAGGGTTGTAAACTCCCTGTGGATAGAATTCTTATATTAGATTGTAAACTCTCTATGGATAGTTTTGTGCATTTTTATATTTCTCATATATAGTAGTCTAGAATTGCTTGGCATAAGCTAGTGTTAAAAAAGCACTGCTGGACCCCCTGCAATGTTCAGGCACTGTTCTATGGTCTGGGGATATAAGAATAAATTATACTAGGCTGGTGCAATCTGGAATGGATACAGATATGTAAATACATAATTGAAATGGTGTCATACAGAATGATACAACATGATAACTACCACAGAAAAGGCATATGCCCCTTGGTGGGGGATTAGTTCTGTGGAGGGAAACAGATGTAGGATCTGAAAAGGTTTTATTTAGTTGACTTTTGAGTATTGCTTTGAAGGATGAATAAGATAGGCAAGATGGAATTAGAAGTGAGGTCATTCCTGGCTGAGAGACTAGTAGGAACAGATGCAATGAGGTGCAAAAGTACAGTGTGCAGTGTTTGAGAAATCAGCCTTAGAGTAAAAAAGGAGCAGCAAATATGAGCAATTTTGCTCAGCTGGTTTCTAAGCTGTGCAAAATTGTTAACTTTCCATTGTGTAAATGTACCACAGCTCTTTTACCCACTCATCTACTTATGGACACCGGACTGCTTCCAGATCTTGGCTATTGTAAATAACGCTGCAATGAACATAGAGGTGTATGCATTCTTTCGAATTAGTCTTTTGGGTTTCTGCAGTGATAATAAGATTTTTCATTTTAGAAAAATGATCCTATGGAGCATTGGCTGGACTAATAAGACTATTGGAAAGAAGCTTGATTGGAGGCTATTGTAGTAATTGTAGTAAATGATGCTGCGTGCCTGCAGGGTACTGGAAAATATTACAGAAACAGCTTCTAGAGTTATTGCACAGAAACAGCTTCTAGAGTTATTGCAGAGATAGAATACACAGTACTTAGTCTATTGGCTGCCAAAGATGGGGGAGTCAGATATGACTCATTTCTAGCTTCAGTAACTAGAATCATTAGCAATGATTTTTAGTAGAGTTGGGACAGAAAAAATTAGTAATCTCTGAATAAGGGACTAGTTTAATAAATTATGGTATGTCTCATCCACAGAAATCCTATGTATAATAATGGTGCACCATTAATTAAGATGAACAGGTTTGCATAGTATGACTCTTTCATACTATACATTACAACGAAGGTTGCAGCTTAAGATAACACACATTTATTATCTTTCAATGTCTGTGTGTCAGGTGTCTGGGTGCAGCTAAACTGCATTCTCTCTTTAGAGTTTAACGGGTGCTGGCCAAGCTGTGTTCCTCTCTGGAGCATGGAGCCCTCTTTTAAACTCATGTGGTTATTGGCAGAATTCATTTCTGTTCATTTGTAGATCTGAGGTCCCCATTTTCTTGTTGGCTGTCACCAGGGTTAAATCTCAGCTCCTAGAGGCTGCCTTAGCTTCTAGTCACCGGGTAGCTTACTTTTCAAGGCTGGCAGTAGACTTTTCAGTTTGCTTAGGCAGACTCTTATAATGGAGCATATCATAAGAGTGGATATCCCATCACCTTTGCTGTGCAAAGTAAACTGTTCCTAGAAGCATGCCCATATTCTGCCTGGGTTAAACTCAATAGGACTCACCTTACAGTTTGTTCACCACAGCACTTATATTAGAGTTTAAAACGGGAAAGGACTTAATCATATTCTCTTTCTTCCCAAGTCCACTGTAAGGAAAACTCATCTCTAGTGCTTAGCCTCTTCTTTATAGTAGCATAGTAGTAGTGAACAGGTATTTGACAGATATTTTAAAGACAGAGGGAAATATGGAGAAAGATGTTAAAAGGTCAGAGTAAGTACTCCGAAGACTTTTTCAGTCATACCGTGGATGAAATGAGTAAGACTTGCGTTTTAGAACATGAGCTATGAAATAGCATAAATTAAATCTGGGAATATTGCAGAGAAATTACTGGCAATATTTGCTCATTGATTAGGAGGTTGAAGGAAGATGATAGAGAAGAGCGAGTAGACTAGAATAACTTTGAGGTTGCTTGTTTGGCGACTGGGAAAATGGTGTGCCATTGACTAATCAATTAATGTTTTGAGTGCTGTGAGGCAATACATTGATGTTAAATTCACGATGCGGTTTTTGGTCTCTAGAGAGAAACTGAGAAGCACCAACCAGTATTTCACACTGGCACTCTTAAAAGCCCTTGCCATCTCCATCTGTAGAGTCATAGGAAGTTATTCATTAGCAGTTTTTAAATTGCACTAGGGATTGCTTTTATCTGTAATGCCTGAATGTGTACTGTTTACTAGCACTTGAAAGAATACCCTACTTACCTTGCCCCCAAATCATAGATAGGGCGTTGCATTAACTTCTGAAGTGGCTAGGAGACAGGGAAGTTGAGACCATTGTAGAATCTCTTTACACAAAGGGATACTTTTTAAATATTTAGTCCTTTTAATTTTTTTATAGTTTAGTTCTATGTCAGAGAATACATTTTGTATGTTTTCCTTCGAAAATCATTACAGAATTCTTTGTTACCCTACATTTGCTTTTTTTTCTGTATCTTCCATATTTACCCGAAAAGAAGATTTATTTTTCACCTAGTGGATAAAAAATATATACATGTATATATTTATTAGATCAAGTTTGTGATCATATTGTTAAACATACTCTGTAGCGTTAAATCTTTTACACCTAGTTATATAAGCCATATTCTTAGGAACATAAAATGTAGAATCTCATAGTTCTGAATTTCTATGTCTCTGGTTCATTTATCTTACCATTTGAAGTGCTTATCTCTTTATCTCTGATTTTGTTTCTTAAAGCCATTTTCCCCCTTATATTAATAAAGGCCAAATAAGTTCCTTTTTTATCCATCGTTTTGCTTTCCTTGGTTTCAGTTATCCATGGTAAACCATGGTCCAAAAATTTCAAATGGAAAATTCCAAATATACACAATTCATAAGTTTTATATTTTGTGTCATTCTGAACAGAGTGATGAAATCTCACACTGTCCTGCTTTGTCCCACCCTTTGTGAATCATCCCTTTGTCCAGTGCAATGTCAACCAAAGGTTGTCATCACCAATTCAATGCCAACAGGTGTTCCCCATTTGGGCCGCAGTGAAGGGGAGAGACTTGATTCAGTGCAAACAGCTCAATTGTGAAACAGCTAGGCTGTGGAACAGCTCAGCTATGATTTCAGCACAGCTGTGGAACAGAATGGCTGCAAGATAGCTCAGTATATACTGAGAGAGTTCAATTATGATACACTATGGCTTTGGAACGGCTTGTGTGAGGTGGCTCTGATGTCACAGTCTGCTCTCACAGTTCACTTCCGTTCCAGCTCAGGTGTGAGGGCTCCAGCTCAGGTATTGCAGCTCCAGATGGGGTGTTAGAACTCCAGCTGGGGTGTTAGGGCTCCAGCTCTGGGGTTAGAGTTCCAGCTGCAGATACCTCTGGCCAGGGGAACACAGTCTTTGATGCAAACAAAGTGCACTTCACAGAAACAGAGAGGAGTTCCCATCCCTTGTCCCCGATTGGCGATTGGCCCATTTCTATGCAGGGAAGGACTCCAGATCCTCACTTTGATCCAAAAAGCACTGTTCTGATCAGAATGGAGTTGCTCTGATTGGTTGGTAAAGGTGCAAAGAAAGATACAGCTATGTAGCTCCGATTGGGTAGAGAAAGTCTCAGTCTCATTGGTCAAATTTTGATCCTAGAAGCTCTCTTATGAGTGTTGATGCAGATGGCAGGAGTCCAGGGAAGGAGGATGGGCAGCTCACTTCAGCTTTTCCCTGAAGTGCAGAGAGCATAAGAGTCTTTCTTAACAGCTATGTTCATTTTCGGGTTGACAGTGTCCATAGTGTATGCTACCTGCTTGTTTAGTCACTTAGTAGCTCTTTCTCAGTTATCAGATCAGCTGTTATCATATTGCAGTGCTGTGTTCAATAATCCCTTATTTTATTTCATAATGGCCCCAAAGCACAAGAATATTGATGCCAAAAATTCAGATATGCTAATGAGAAATGTAGAGCATATGTACTTGTGCATAAGAAAAAACAGTATATGTAGGGTTTGGTGCTACTATACTTTTAGGTATTCACCGGGGGTCTTGGAAACTATCCTCTGTGGATTGGGGGGTGTGGGGAGGCGTGAATGTACATTAGATGTTTTCTTTTGCTATTTTTTATTCATCTTTTCTGAAAAATACTCAAAATTTGAAAACTTATATTGAAATTGTTTCACTTATAGATGGTACACACGTTAAAATAACTACTTGAAAGTAATTGTATTATTTAATACTTTAAAAAAATATATAGTCCTTATATATTTAGGTTAAAACTTACTTTATTTGTAAACCGAAACTCCCAAAGATGTGTGGGAAAGGAGGCTTGATTCAGTTGAAAGTTTGTAAACCTGTTGAAATGTAGTCTTTGGTGAGAATCGAAAGTGTGCTCCACTGAGACAAAAGGGAGGCCCTCTTTTATAGAGACAGTTCCCACCCAGATTCCCAATTGTTCCATTTTATGCAAATGAGGTTTCCAATTCCTACACTTTTGATTGTTCCAAATCATACAGTTTGATTGGATGATATCCCTGTGTTCTGATTGGTTGTTATAGAGCAGTTCTAATTGATTTGTAAAAATGCAAATGAATATATGATTGTGCAGCTCTGATTGGACAGGGGCGGGTCTCAGTCCCTTCTTAAAGAGACAAAACCAGAGATTGCCTGCAATGGGTGATTTAGATGACATAAAAAAGCAGGGGATGATGGGGAAAGCCAAGGGGTCAGTCACATTCTTTCTGGTGTACAGAGTACATGAGGAGCCCGTCTAACAAATTGCTGCTGGACGCTTATCCTATATAATAAAGAGGCAATATGCAAATTGACCATCACATCATCACAAGATAGCAGCATCCATGGGGGGAGCAGGGCCGACTGCTCTGTGCACCTGCCGCCGGAGTCCCCTCAGTCCTGCCAGGAGCCTCAGGTCCTCCCGCACTCCCCACTGACTGATGGCTTGCCCAAGTTCTTCCAACAAGCTGCCCATCCCTCTTTTCCTCCCTCCCCTGAAGCTGAAGCCTAACTGTGGTGTCTAACAAATTAGAAGTTATAACTCATGTCCTTGAGAGTATTCTCCATTCCTCAGCTGGGACTGGCCACTTCGTGTGCCTGTCACCAGAGTCCCTTCAGTCCCACCGGGGGCCTCAGGTCCTCCTGCAACCCACACTGACTGAGGCTCAGGCAAGCAGGGCTCGCCCGAGGTGCAGGTAAGCCTCAGATGGCAGCTGCCCAGGTGCAGGCAAGCCTTGAGCCAGCCCAAGGCTCAGGTAACCAGGGCCAGCCGAGGCTTGTGCTGCTGGCAGTGGCAGTAGCAGCGGTGTGATGGGGGCATCACCTTCTCCTGATCGCTGGGTTGCTTCCCATCCCTGAGGGCTCCTGGACTGTGAGAGAGGGCAAGTCAGGCTGAGGGACACCCCCCTCCAGTGCATGTATTTTCATGCATCAGGCCCTAGTTATTTATAAAATTTGGGCTTATCTAAGGGGAATCCATCTCAGCATATAAATTCTTTCTTGGGGTTCATATTAAATTATTCTTCTTGGAGGCCACACCTTATTATTTGTCCCCTTTATATTTATTCCATGTTTTGCATGTTCCTTTTTTTCTCTTTTGTTTTTTCTTTTGAGTTAATTATTTTTGTTATTCAATATTAGCTGATTATTTATACATTATTTTATTTTTTAAATTTATCTTTATTGTTGAAAGTATTATAGATGCCCCTTATTTTCCCCTTATTTACTCTCTCCACCATGCTCCTGCCCCTTCTTCAGGCCTTTAATTTTTCCATTTTATTAAAAAATTTTTTTAAAATACACTTTTGATTTCAGAGAGGAAGAGAGAAGGAGAGAGAGAGAAACAATAATGATGAGAGAGAATCATTGGCTGACTCTGCATGCCCCACACTGGGGATAAAGCCTACAAACCAGGCATGTGGCCTGACCTGGAATTGAACCGTGATTTCCTGATTCATAGGTCAATGCTCAGCCTTTGAGCCATGCCAGCAGGGCAGGCTTTCATTATTTTGATACTTTAGTAGTTGTCTAGAGATGGCAATGTGAATATTAGAGTGAACATTTTTTTTAAAAAAATTCTCACTTGAGGACACTTTTTTCTGAGAGAGAGAGACACACAGAGAGAGAGAGAGAGAGAGAGAGAGAGAGAGAGAGAGAGAGACACACACACCTCACTATGAGGTAATGGATCTGTTGCCTCCATATGCACCCCAATGGGGGATTGATCCTAGATATGTACCCTGACCAGGAACCAAACCTGCATCCTTTTGGGGTATAGGACTACACTCCAACCAACTGAGCCCCCTTGGCCAGGGCAGAGTTGGTAGCATCTTCTATGAATTAGTTTTCAGCAATTCATGGACTATAAAAGAACATCAGAACACTGATTCCTTTTATTTCTGTAGCCTTGAGGGGCTATTATGAATTTTAAGATTATATTTTTTGAATGTTAGAAGTCATTATTATACTAGCAATTGTTGTAAATATTCAGTATTCTTTCAGAGTTACTTACATGTTTAACTTTTCCATTGCTTTGTTTTTTTTTACTTGTCTTTCATTAGTCTGATATTATTTTTTTTTCTATCTAAAGAACTTCCTTTAATGTGGGTAGTCTATTGACAAATTTTGTTTTGTTTGTCATTAAATATCCATGTTTTGCTTTGCCTGAGGAAAAAACCTTTCCTTTACTTTCTTAGGTTCTTTGGTTGGTGACCTCTGAAGCAAACTGACAAAAGACAGATGAGCAAGAGAAAAAATAATTTTCTTAAAAATTCATGTATGTTGGAGGGATTTCACAAAAATGTGGGACTCGAGTCAGAGGTTAAGATTTGAAGGCTTATACCATCTTGATAGGGAAGAGGGAAAGGAGGAGGGCACTTATGTGCAAAGAAATAACTTTTAGAAAATATAAAGGAACCCTTAGGAGAATAGATGGGAGATAGAGTTTAGTGACAGTGTACCCTTTGGCAATTTCTTATCCAGATGTTGACTATTAGTCTCCAGGTAATGGGAGTCAGTCTTCCCTGGTTTTGAAACTTCAGTGGAGAGGACTTAATGTCAGTTGAATTCTTTTGGTAGATTCTGCTCTTAGGCAGATGAGGGGAATTCAGAAAAATACTTCATAGTGGTATGTTCTGGATACCGATATCTTCACTTTTATTATTGGAAGATACTTTTTGGGTATAGAATTCTTAGTTAGCTGTTATTTTTGTTTAGCTCTTTGAAGAGGTCATACTTATGTGGTTTCCATCAGTCTTATTCTTGTTCTTTTGAAGGGAAGAAGATGTCCTTACCTCTTTCACTTTCCCCCTCTCCCAGCCAGCTAATATATTTTTCAGTTGACGGTTTTATTATGATAGGGTTGGATGTAGTTTTCTGGTACCTTGCTTGGAGTTTGTAGCACTTGATCATATGGCTCAGTGTTTTCTGTTTATTTTTCCAGTTTTCAAAATAAATAGTGTTCTCTTCAAATAACGCTCTGTTTAAATTATTTTAAATACTGTCTTTACCAGGTCCTGTGTGTCACATATTTTGTAAAATTTTCATCATTTTTCTTACCATGCTTCTGTTCAATTGTCACTGACCCATCTTTCAGATAAATTGTTCTTCAGTTGAATTTCATAAGTAGTAAATCTGTTCCTAATTTCATATTTGTTTTGTTCAGTAGTTCTACAGATTTCAGTGTCCCCTGGAATTCTTTTTGCTAGAATCTGTTTTTTTTTTTTAACCATAACTACATTTATTTCAGTGTTCAGATATGAAACTTTACTGTCTTGATTTTCTGTGAGTTGGTTTCTCTTTGGGTTTTATTTGTTTGATGTTGTCTCTTATTATGCCTGTTAATTTGTGATTGGATGTTGAAAAGTGTTTTTTAAAATTTAAGGGATAAATGTTAGTCTGCAGATAATATCTTCCTCTTGAGAGGATTTTCCTTTCTGATTAGCAGCTGACTAGATGCTGATTCTGTTAATTTAGGACTTGACTGAGCTGATGGATTCAAAACTGGAGTTTTAAAAATCCCTAAGAGTTTGTCCTATTTTCAATGTGATTACTCCTAGCATGAAGCCCTTGTGAGATCTTCTGAAAATCTAGGCTTTTACTGTGGCCTTGTGTATTGATTTCTGCCTTTCACCCCAGCGCCCTATGAGCTTCTGAAAAAATTTTAACTTTTTTGTTTAGCTAGTTAATCTGAATATAAATCACCATATGTTGTTTGAGGGTTTGCTTTAGTATATTGGAGGTCTGGTCTATTTCTTATTTCCTAAGATATATCTGGGTTCTTCCTGTAAGCCTAGGTAATATACTAGGACTCCTCTACCTTGACAGGTTATAAAATTCAACATTTGTGTTCCTAGCTCTGTAAGACTGAACACAACTCTACTTAGCTTCTCTGTTCCCACCTGTGAACAGCAAATACTTCAGTGGGAAAGTCAGGCTGGAAGTCTTTTGCATGCTTTTTTTCTCTAAGATCTTGGCTCTTTAAATCTTGGAAACTCCCCAGTATCTTTAAAACACTTGATGCATAAATTTAATTAAGCATTTTTAGTTTTTTTTGTTGCGTAGCTAGTTTCATAAAAGCTAATCTGTTCTTGCCAGAAGGATAACTTTTTTGCTGTTATATTCTTCAGATATTTAGTGCAGTGATTTTTAACCTTTTTTTTTTAATCTCATGGTACTCATACACTAATTACAAAAATTCTTGTGACACACCGAAATGTATATTATAGTTTTTTATGATCTGACAAAATATTTTAGTTTAATTTTGACTCCTTGATACTGTATGGCTATTGTTGTGTTGGTTCTTATCATTTATTTTTATTTGACAACCTACAGGGGAAAAAGGCAATGCCCCTGACTAACTAGTTTCATGTTTTAAAAATTCTTGTGGCACACTGGCTGAAAATGGCTGATTTAGTGTGAAGTAATGTTCCTTCATTGGGTATGATGTCAGAGAAGGCAGGAAATATTTTTTCATTCCCAATAACAGTGAAATATGTGGTGTATGTGTATACATATATTTAATTGATAATATTCATCTTTTATTTTTTCTATTCTTTTAAAGTATTACATATGTCTCATTTTTCCTCCATTGACTTCTCCCTGGCCACCCCTTGCTCCCCGCACATGCCATCACCCCCCTAGTGTCTGTGTCCACTAGTTATGCTTATCTGCATGTATATAAGTCCATTGGTTGATCTCTTAACCAATCACCCTCTCCCCTGCCTTCCCTCTGAAGTTTTACAGTCTGTTCAATGCTTCTCTGTCTCTGGATCTATTTACGTTCTTCAGTTTATGTTGTTTATTATATTCCACAAATGAGTGAGATCATGTAATATTTATCTTTGACTGGCTTATTTGCTTAGCATAATGCTCTCCATGTCCATCCATGCTGTTGCGAATGGTAAGGGTTCTTTCTTTTTGACAGCATAGTGTTCCATTGTGTACGAGTAGATATACCACCATTTTTTTAATCCATCACCTGCTGATGGGCACTTAGGCTCTTTCTAAATCTTAGCTATTGTAAAGTGTGCTGCCATGAACATAGGAGTGCATAACTCCTTTCTGATTGGTGAATATTCATCTTTTTATAGGTTGCTGAGCCAAACCATGAAGGATCATCTAGTAAGAGTAGCAAATGAAGCTGAATTTATCCTGAGCAGGCAGCGAGCAGAGGATATTCACAGACATGCGGAATTTGAGGTAGGTCCCACATATGTTTGCTGTGAGGAAGTTACCAATGCATAGGTAAAATGGTAGGATTGTGTAAGCAAACATGTCACCAAAAAGTTAAGACTTACTTTGTGAGAGAATCACGGATGTTTACAGAGATAGTGCAAGCCTCTAGCCCTCTGGTCTCAACTCAAATTTATCTACAAGTTAATTTGCAGCAGCTTCTGTATTTGGGTGTTGAATCTGGTTGTTTTAAAATAAAGTAAATTAGTGAAGGACTTTTGTCCTCTCTGAGCAAGACAGAACTAGCTAACTGGAAATGAAAACCTCTATGTAAGAGATTAGATCTTCTAGGTTTCGAGAGAGAAGCTGAACACAGGCATGGAGTTTCTTATGATTTGAGAGCTTGCTAACCTTTGGAGCAGAGGAAATGAGGGAGCACATAGCTTTCTTCTTGGATCTTCACTGAGGGACCAAGTGACAATCCATCCAGTGACTTCTGTGTATTCAACAGTTATACCTGAACACGTGTAATAGGTGTTAATTCATAGAGGAAATTAATGGTATTGTAGCCATATAAATTAGCAAATTTGACACCTAAGGTGAGCTAGAAAAATTTGAAAAAAATATTTGCTAATAATTGGAAAAAAAGTTAAAAGCATCATCTGGTTCTTTCTAATATGTTATGAACAGATTATTCAAATGTTGCTGATATTTTTCTGGTACATTAAAGAAGATGAAGACCTCCCAGTGCATTTTATACAACCTGAAAAGGTTATTGGAACAATAAAACTCAATTGATAAATATTATTTAAGAATATGGATACAAAATTCTAACTAAAACTTTAATCAACATACTCCACAATGCAATAAAATAATTATATACTAATTAGAAGTATATACTAAGAATTATATACCTAAATTTTATTCATGTAATTAAAAGATGTTTTAATATTAAGATATCTACTTCTTAAGTAAATTATATCTAAACAAATTAAAATAGAAAAATTATGTGAAGATACCAGTAAATGTGGAAAAAAATAACATGATAGATTTTAGCAGCTAGTCCTATAAGACTTTCAGGAACAAAATGTATACAAGTGAATTCAATACCCCACCACCTTGTTTATTAGTCAGAGTTTCTTAGAGTCCAGGTTCCTTCTTTTGACTCAATACTTTTTCTTTTCTTTTTTTAATGTACAAAGGGCTCATATGTGCTGTAAACTTAAATTTCTTTCATGTTTAAGAATATTTCCCTGCTGTCTTTATATTGGAGTGACATTCTGATGGTTTTAAAATTTGTGACTAACACTTGAATTCTTTTAGAACTTTATAGACATTGCTTTGCTTTTTTCTGGCTTTGAATGCAGATTCAGAGAAGTTTGAGGCTGGTCTGATATTTTTGTCAGTTGATGATGTGCCTTTTCCTGTTTCAGATTTCTTTATTTGCTCATGAAGTTCAATTCCAACAGCAGTATTACTCAGTAATAAATATTATTCATAAAATTTTCCTGGAACATAGTCTTTAGTTATACTGTAAGTTCAGTTCTTGAAAATTGTTTTAAATTAAAATTTGAAAATTCTTTCTCATTTTCTTTCCTTAGCTATACATTCATTAATTTATATCACATATGTCTTTCGTATCTCTCTTATAATTACTTCTTGGAAGCTTTTTGATGACCACTTCAATTTCTTCAATAGCTATTGGCCTCTTGAGATTTTTAGATTCTTCCTGATTGAGTTTTGGAAGGTCATACTTTTCCAAGGAGTATGTCCATTTCTTCCCAGGTTGGTTCAGTGTGTTGGAAATAAAGTTGTTCATAGTATTTTTTAACAATCCTTTGTATTTCTGTGGGGTCTGCTGTTATTTCTCCTCTTTCATTTCTGATTTTGTTTATTTGGTCCTCTCTCTGCCTTTTGGTGAGGCTGGCTACAGATTCATCAATCTTGTTTATCCTTTCAAAGAACCAGCTCTTGGTTTTGTTAACCTTTTGTAATGGATTTTTGGTCTTTCTGTCATTTATCTGCACTCTGATCTTTATTATTTCTGTCCTTCTGTTTATACTGGACTTTTCTTGTTGCTCTCTTTCTAAATCTTTGAGTTGTAGGGTTAGGTATTTATTACCATTGTTTTTTGTTTTTTTGCAGTAGGCTTGTTCGGCTATGAACTTCCCTCTTAAGATTGCTTTCACTCTGTCCATGGATTTTGGATTGTTTTGTTTTCATTGTCGTTTGTTGCCAGGATGTTTTTATTTCTTCTTTGATCTCTCTGGTAACCCAGTCATTGTGTAATAGCATGCTGTTTAGTCTCTATGTGTTTCATTTTTTTGGATTGCTTTATTGTAGCTGATTTCAAGTGTTATGCCTCTGTGATCTGAGAAGATGCTTGATATGATTTCTATCTTTTTGAATTTGAAGAGACTTTGCCTGTGCCCAATATCTGGTCTATCTTTGAAAATGATCGATGTGCACTTGAGAAGAATGTATATTCTGTGGCTTTGGGATGAAATTTTCTGAAGATGTCAATTAATTCCATGTGATCTAGTGAGTCATTTAGGATTGATGTTTCTTTGCTGATTTTTTTGTTTAGAGGATTTGTCCAATGGTGATAGTGGGGTATTAAAGTCCTTTACTATGATTGTAATGCTGTCAACCTCTCCCTTTATATCCTCCAGAAGTTTTTTTTATGTATTTGGGTGCTCCTGTATTGGGTGTGTACATGTTTACCAGTGTTATTTCTTTTTGTTGGATTGCTCCCTTTAGTATTATGAAGTGGCCTTCCTTATATTTTTATGTCCTTCACTTTGAGATCCAGTTTGTTAGATATAAGTATTGCTACCCTAGTTTTTTTCATTTCCATTTACCTGAAAAACCTTTTTCTATCCCTTCACCATCAGTCTGTGTGCGTCTTTTTTTCTGAGGTGGGTTTCCTGTAGACAGCAGATATATGGGTGGGTCATGTTTTCTTATCCACTTAGTTACCCTATGTCTTTTGAGTGGGGCATTTAATCCATTTACATTTAAAGTTATTATTGATAGGTACTTATTTGTCACATTTTTATTCTTTAGCCCTGTGTTCCTTCTTTGCTTCCTATTTCTTCTTTTTATAGTAGACCCTTTAGCATTTCATTGCTAGTTTGGTGGTAATAAAATCCTGTAATCCCTTTTTGTCTGTGAAGCTTCTGATTTCACCCTCTGCTTTGATTGATAGCCTTACTGGGTACAGTATTTTTGGATTCAGACCCTTCCTTTGCATGACTTTGTATTTTTCATTCTATTCCCTTCTGTCCTGATGTGTTTCTATTGAGAAATCAGTCGTTAATCTGATGGGGGATCCTTTGTAGGTAACTTTCTGTCTCTCTTTGGCTGCTTTTAAGATTCTTATTTTGTCATTGGCATTTGCCATTTTAATTATAATGTGCCTTGGTGTCAGTCTTTTGGGGTTCATTTTGTTTGGGACTCTGAGTTTCTTGCATTTGTGTGAGTTTTTTCTTCCCTATATCAGGGAAGTTTTCTATCATTATTTCTTCCAACAGGTTTTCTATTCCCTCTCAGTTTCCTCTCCTTTTGGGACCCTTATTATGCGAATATTGTTTTGTTTCGTGTTGTCCCTAAGTTTCCTTAGGCCAGTGGTCGGCAAACTCATTAGTCAACAGAGTGGCAAACAGCAGCTTGTGAGCCACAGTTCTAAAAACTTACATGGCTCGCAAGCCACAGTTTGCCAACCACTGCCTTAGGTTCTCCTCTTGTTTTTTAATTTTTTTTCTAGATGCTGCTCTGCTTGGGTATTTTTTCCTACCTTGTCTTCTAGCTTACTGATGTGGTACTCTGCTTCTTCTAGTCTACTGTTGATGCTTTCTATTGTGTTCTTTATATCATTGATATCATTTTTCATTTCTTCTTGGTTCTTCTTCATTTACTCTTGGTTCTTACACATATTGTTGAATTTGTCTTCCATTCTTTTCAGCCACCTTATGACCATTTCTCTGAATTCTTTCTTTTTTCTTTCATATGTGGGTTGTTTCTTTTCCTCCCCATGATCTTTCTTCTCCGGGTGTTTGGTTTTGTAGTTATCTATCTCCTGCATTGGTTTAAAGGCACAAAATACAACACAACAATGCACATTGCACAAGGCACTGAACAAAAATGTATTCATGATACTAATAACCCCAAATAAAGGTGACCACCAGAGAAAAGAGAATTAGGGAATAAGAAAGAATAAAAAAGAGTGCAAAAATGAAATTGAGAAAAGAAAAAAAAAATAAGAGAGAGAATACTCCTATAGAACAACCACTAATCCCAACAAATGCAAACAACAAATACCTAGGGATGAATGCAAACTACAAACAACTAATATCAAGCGAGGCAAGGAAAAGCAGAAGCAAAAAAGAAACAAAAATTAAAAAAAAATAAAAGTGAAACAATCTCACAAACAAGCAAAAAAAAAAAAGCCCCAATAAATGAACAATCAAACAAACAACAACAAAAGGACAAGAGAAAAAAAATTGGAAAGAAAAGAGAGAGGTATACATGGATTTAGAGCAAGGGACTGGAAATTAGATACATAAGTGGGATGAAATTTTAACGGGGTAAAAAGAAGGAATAGGGAAAATCTAAAATAGGAATAGGGTAAGAGAAACAGGACAACAAAAGGGGAAAAGTGAGGAAGAGAGTGTTTGCAGAAAGGTAAAGTTGAGATAAAGTAAAATGATGGTAAAGGAAAGATGAAAATAGAATGTAGGACACTAATCCCAAAATAAAATAAAGATAAAATAAAATGACACTTTTAAAAAGAAAAGGTAAGAGAATCCAAGATGGCGGCATAGGTAAACACCTACACTGCTGTCTCGCACAACAATTTCAAAACTACAACTAAAAGACAGAACGGACATCATCCAGGACCACAGGAAAGCTGGCTGAGTGTAAGTTCTATAGCTAGAAGGAAAGCGAGGGGCTCACAGATACCCAGAGGAGCTGCAAAAAGTTGAGGTATGGAGATGCGTACACTGAGAGAGCGGGTGCTGGAGTACCTGGCTGGCTTTTTCTGGCGAGAGGGATACGTAGACTCCCAACGGCATTGAACCCCTTATCTTATGACACTAAACCCCAGGTCCAGCCGAAACTCATATGGGGGGAGTTTGGACTGTGAAAAGGGAGAAGTGCATGGAAATTTAGGGGAGTCGCAAAAGATCAGAGGCCTGGTGGCACGCATGGCGCTGCGCAGAGGACAGATTGCTGATTGTGCCGCTGGCTTTCACGATCGACCCTCCCAACTGTGCCACTTCTGACTCCACTAAGCCCCTGTTTCGGGCGAAACCCTGGTGACCTAGACTTGTGTGGTCCTGGTGCTCAGGCGAGGTGGAAAGGCAGCATTCTAGAGGCACTGTGGGCGCGCATGCACAAGGACTTCTCCAGCAATTACCAGTCACGTGAGACTCGGGCCGTGGAGGGCAGGGCCGACTGTAAGGCAAGGTGGTCCCTTAAGCCCTGAGACTCCACCCCTCCCAAGCTCAACAGAGGCTTCTTCGGTTTTACAAGTCTGGTATCACAAGGCTGAATTCAACACAGAAGTTTCCCTGGCATAGTGAAAATGCCGAGACAAGAGAAGGGATCACAAACAAAAGAAATGGAGGGGAAAAAATGACTGGATATAGAGTTCAAAACCATGCTTGTAAGGTTTTTCAAGAATATGCTAGAAAAGTGGATAAATTTATCAAGTCCCAAGAGGAGATGAAAAAGTACCAACTAGAAATGCAAAAGATCCAACTAGAGATGATGGATAAATGTAGCGAGTACCAAGAGGAGATGAAAAAGGACCAACTAGAGAGACTGATTGAAATAAAAAATATTATACAGAGTCCTAACAGCAGACTAGAGGAAGGCAAGAATCAAGTCAAAAATTTGAAATATAAAGAAGCAGAAAACACTCAACTGGAAAAGCAAGAAGAGAAAAGAATCCAAAAATGTGAAGATAATGTGAGGAGCCTCTGGGACAGCTTCAAGCGTACCAACATCAGAATTGTGGGGGTGCCAGAAGAAGAGAGCAAGATACTGAACACCTATTTAAAGAAATAATGACTGAAAACTTCCCACATCTGGTAAAAGAAATAGACTTACAATTCCAGGAAGCACACAGAACCCCATATAAAAAATCCAAAGAGGACTACACCAAGACACATTATCATTAAAATACCAAGAGCAAAATACAAAGAGAGAATATTAAAAGCAGCAAGAGAAAAACAGTTGATTACCTACAAGGGAGCACCCATATGACTGTCAGCTGATTTCTCAACAGAAACGATGCAGGCCAGATGGGAGTGGCAAGAAATATTCAACGTGATGAATAGCAAGAACCTACAACCAAGAATACTCTATCCAGCAAAGCTATCATTCAGAATTGAAGGGCAGATAAAGAGCTTCACAGAGAAGAAAAAGCTAAAGGAGTTCATCAACTCCAAACCAGTATTATCTGAAATGCTGAAAGGTACTCTTTTAGAAGAGGAAGAAGAAAAAGGTAAAAGCCAAAAATTATGAACAACAAATACATATCTATCAACAAGTGAATCTAAAAATTAAGTGAATTAAAAATTTGATCAACAGAATAAACTGGTGAATATAATAGAATCAGGAGCACAGAAAGGGAGTGGACTGATTATTCTCAGGGGGAAAGGGGTGAGGGGTGTACAGGGAGAGATGGCCAAAAATCATACACCTATGGATGAGATCAATGGGAGGGAGGTAAGGGCAAAGGGAAGGGTGGGAGCTGGGTGGAGGGGTGCTATGGAGGGGAAAAAAGAGAAACAAATGTAATAATCTGAATAATAAAGATTTAATTAAAAAATAAAAAGAAAAGGTAAAGTAGTAATAATATTGATTGGAAATAAAAATTTCATAGTTAAAAAAGTAAAATCAAGTGAAGAAAAAAAATTTAGTTAAGTAAAAGATAAAAAATAATAATAAAAATGTGCAATAGTGAAAGTCATTCAGTTCCTGTATTGTTCTGTTTGGCATGCGTGTTTCCTAGTCAGAACAATATTGAAGTTCCCTGCATTCCACTGCTTCTCAGTGTTGTAAGCCACAGTTTTAATTTTCAAGCAGGTAGTACTTCTTTGTTTCTTATACTCCTTTATTTGTGTTTACAAAAGCGTCAATTTGTGATTCAACCCCTACGTGGCAGTGTTTCTGGAATGACCTTGGGTTCTATAAGTCCTCTCTAGCTGATGAATAGATTTTGTTTTCCCTGTTGCAATTAATACTGGTCTGGGGGAATGGGCTGCCCCAGAGCTGGTTCTCTGATCGTTATTTCCTGCTCTGATACCCAGGTTCCACAAAAACAGCTTTCCCCTGCAGTCTCTTAGTGTGTCCCCAGTTGGGTGATCCTATGTTCTGGGCTTTGTAGTCCAAAGCAAGGATTTAAAGAGAAAAAAAAAAAAAAGAGCCAGAGTAAGTGCAAGACTTTTACCCTCTGGTGCTGCGTGCAAGTCTTTGTCCCCTGGCTCTAAGAAGCGGACGCACTTATAGTTTTTAGGCTACCCTTTTGCACCCAGTTCAGCTATGGGTTGCTTTTTAGAGTTCCCTTCTGTCAGCAGTCCTGTGGATCCCCTTCCACATTTGTAGATCATGCTAGCCCCAATGGTTGCGGATGTTTTTGGGTCGTAGACTTCCCCAGATCTTCTAGCGCCCATTGTGAGCATTTCTCTGTCCTGCCTGGATCACAGCCTTACCTTTTCCTAGATGAAATCTCACCTTTCCATGAGAAAGTGTAGAGCTCCTCCGAGTCCGCATATTCGAGTTGCTTGAGGTCTGGTGTTCCTGGGTTCGCAGTTGTTCCCTGGGAGTTGTTGTTGTAGACTCACAGGATTTTTAGACTTCCTGATAGCAGCCCTCTCCCCTTAAAGATGGCGCAGTCTCCGTGTCAGAGCCAGTTGCTCCTGGAGGGATTTCAGCAGCAGTGGAGGATGCCCGGTGATTGGAACACCTTCTGGCACTCCCCAACAGTATAGCTGTCCCTCAACTCACAAATAAACGTTTCCTGTGCGACCACACACTCTCCTTTCGTTCCCTCACTTATGGTCTATCTTGCAGTCTGCCTTCCTGTTGGCGGCCATCTCCATCTCAGTAATATGTAGTTACTTCTCAATTGCTTTACTTTCTCTGATCTCTTACCATCAGTAACTAAGTTTTTAGTGTTTTATTTTGTATCTGATGTTTGTAACTTATTTATCTATTATGATTATGTTTTGTTCTTCATTTGATAATTCAAGTCTTCAATCTCTCTTTTCACCTTAGCTATTTTGATGTTTTTATGTGTTTGTTTTTTAGATATGTTATATTATTGTTACGTTGATCATTACAAGGAGATAATCCTAAGGAATTTCCTTTATATTTTGTTATATATTCTCATGATAGTCTTTGTTTTTTGTATAGAATCTCCTAGTTTTATTTGAAGAAATAACTATTCAGCATGTTTTTTATTGATTCATTGGTTGGTGATATACATGCTTAGAATGTACTTGCCCAGATTTTCTGTTGGCTTAAACAGAATATGTTAGTGACTTCTTCTCTTCTCCCCAGTGTGATCTGCAGTCTGAGTTTTTATTTTTATTTTTTGCCAATATTTTATAGCCTATCATGAAGAGAATGAGAGAGACCTTTGAGATGGGTAAAGAAACTTCCCAGCCCACCTAAGTTTTGCTTTCTCTTTAAGGTTTTGTTAAGTTATTTTTTATTTAAGTTCATTTCATCTTATTAGAAGCTGTGGACAATTCTCATCGGGGAAAAATGTGCTTAGGCTTTGAATCATGATGTCATTGCAGAGAATAGTCTGGTGTCTGCTTCTGTCCTGGGAAGTCAGCCCTGATTTTCACTTCTTTGCTCCACCAAATTTGGTACTGTAGTTTTTTCCAGTATCTTCAATGGGAAAAAATGGACATAATGATACCTCCTAGTCAGTTTGTTTCTCTCTCTCTATATGAGGGCATTAAGAAAATTTCTCAGAATTTTGTCAGCTCACCATACTGCTTCAGGCATATGGTTAAGACCTGAGCTTTCTTGCACCCTTAGTTCTAGTTCCAGTATGTTTATTTTCCCATGGCAACCAGTTATTTAATCCATGCTGTGTGTTAACTTTTTGTTGTTGTTGTTTGGTTAATTTTGTTTAATTCTTTGTTGTTTAAAAGGACTTTGTTTGCTAATTTTTTTATGAATTGAAAAAAGAAAAAACAATTTAGTTGTCTTGTTAGCCCTCCAACCTTATCTGGAACCTATCTTTCTAATTGATTCTGAGAAGTTGGAGATGAAATTGTAGTTCACTCTTTTTCTTTGATTTTTAGTGATCATGAAGTGATTTATGTGTTCTTGTGTATATGAAAGAGAAAACGAGGAAGGAGATAATGTGAAATTGAAAGAAAAAAATATAAGAGGAGCCGTAACCGGTTTGGCTCAATGAATAGAGTGTCAGCCTGAGGACTGAAGGGTCCCAGGTTTGATTCCAGTCAAGGGCATGTACCTTGGTTGCGGGCATATCCCCTATAGGGGGTGTGCAGGAGGCAGCTGATCTATGTTTCTCTCTCATTAATGTTTCTAACTCTCTATCCCTCTCCCTTCCTCTCTGTAAAAAATCAATGAAATATATATAAGAAAAATAAAAGAGGAAAAATACTTTTAAAATACTCTATTATGCAAGAGATTAAACTGACTTGAATCAGCCAGTGTGTGTGTGTGTGTGTGTGTGTATGTTTTAACTAATTTAATCATTGCAATAAACCTCTGAAGTAATGGTTGTTATTCTCTCGCGTTTTATAAATGATAAAACAGCATAAGGAGTCCTGGTTGGCGTGGCTCGGTGGTTGAGTATCAACCGGAGGTTGCTGATTCAATTCCTGGTCGGGGCACATGCCCGGTTTGAGGGCTTGATCCCCAGTGAGGGATGTGCAGGTGATCAGTTATTCTCTCTCATCATTGATGTCTCTATCTCTCTCTCCATCTCCCTTCCTCTCTCTGAAATGAATAAAAATGTATTTAAAATAATAGCACAAGGAGGATATAGCCCAGAGTTAAAGCTAGAATTCAGATCTAGGCAATTTATCTCTTAATCTCTAATCTATGCTTTTTATTTACATTCATTAGATTTCTATAGAATGTGTGATAAGATTTATTGTTGGCATACACAGCAGCTTTATTTTAAACTATTTAATTTTATACTTTAGTACAGTTTTTTATTTTTTATTTTTACCTTGCTTTGTAATATTGTAATATTATAAAGTGCTAGAGTAGCGGTTCTGTGGGTCGGGACCCCTTTGGGGGTCCATTGACCCCATCACAGGGGTCGCCTAAGACCATCAGAAAACACAGATATTTACATTACGATTCACAACAGTAGCAAAATTACTGTTAGGAAGTAGCAAAGAAAATTTTATGGTTGGGGGTCACCACAACATGAGGAACTGTATTAAAGGGTCCCGGCATTAGGAAGGTTGAGAGCCACTGTGCTAGAGGCATGAAATTCATACATGGGAAGCATCCCTAGGCCTGGCTGGCAATTAGGGCCAATCTGTGGGCTGATCGGGGTTCCCGCTTGCACCCACATGGACCTGGTATTGCCCGCTTGCCGACCTCACCCTCTCCCCCACCATTGCCAGTCCCTCCCTCTGCGGGGTGACTGGCAGGATAACCAGGGGTCTCCCACTAGCACACAATTTGCCTGGCCTGGCACTGCCTGCTCACTGGCCTTGCCTGCTCACTGGCCTTGCCTCTGCCCTCCCACCACCATCACTGGTTGGGGACTTCGGGCTGGGGGCAGCTCCTGCATTGAGCATCTGCCTCTTGGTGTTCAGTGTGCATCATATTGACCAGTCGTTCCATTGGTCATTTTGTCATTCAGTCAATTAGGGTTTTATATAGATTAATGATAATAAAATCTATATATACAAAAAGCGAGCAACTGAAATGCTGTAATGACCAGTACAACCAGTTGCTATGATGCCAACTGTAGCCAGTGCACCGGCCCAATCATGGTGGGACCAGTGGCCAACCTCCCGCAGCCCTCCCCTGCCCCCTTCCGCCCCCCCCCACTGGCACCCTTATTATTGGCAAACATAGCAGTTTTACTTTATTTAATTTTATACTTTGTCTACTACAGTTTTTAATTTTTAATTTTTACCTTGCTTTGTAATATTGTAATATTACTGTAAAGTGCTAGAGGCCCAGTGCATGAAATTTACTACAATCAGCCCATAGCCCCACCCCATGCCTGGCCCCGTTCCCGATCATACCTCTTACTGCAATGGGGTGAGGCAGGGCAGCCAACCTCTCACTGTCTCCTCCTCCTGACAGGCCCAGCCCTGATCTGCTCTGATTGGTGCCAGATCTCAGGAACCCACATGTGCACGAATTTGTGCCCTGGGCCTCTAGTCTTACCTAATAATAGACAAACATGTAAATTGATTGTACTTTGCTATGCCCACAGCCAATCAGAGTGAGTATGCAAATTATAAGGCCAAAGATGGCAGCCGCCCAGCTGCTCCAGGCACAGAGTAACCAGGCAGGGCAGGACACCTGCTATGAGAGGGAGGGCTGGGGGCGAAGGGATCTACAAGAGCGGAGTGCCACAGCAAAGACGAAGATGGCAGACTCTGGCTGTAGTCTGCAGCAAAGATGAAGATGGCAGTCTGCAGCAAAGATGCCGACTTCTAGTATTTAAATAAAATCCAAGTTTTTCCAAATAATGTTATTGTTACCTTAATTTTTAGTGGAGAAAATATATTTGTTCAAATACTGCATATGAAAGTCTTTTTTAAGAGAGCAAGCATATATTTTTAATTCTTGGTAGACTTATTTTCACAGAAAAAGAATTCCCTTTATGCCACTAAACCCAATTGACTGAGGCATGTTCATGTTTAATATATTTCTAACTGTATTGCTCTTAAATCTTAAATAATACTCTAGAAGATGAAGCATATTTTTTTCTAACAGCTTGCATTCTAAAGGTTATCTATAGTCAACCTTGAATTTATGCTGTGTATTCTTTAATAATATATCTGAACTTTATCTACTGCTATCTACTTCCTCCTGCAAAGAAGAGATGTTGTCATGTATTTAATATACCATTTGTGGTTGCAAAGTAGCTGACTTGTTTCATTTATTATCAAGGGATTGATGACAGTGTAGATCTAAAATGCTCATCTTCTTAGTTCATTGCATGATTATCTTTGGAGTGGGACGTTCTTGATATCGTCAGCATTGGATTTATGTAGACGTTCCTTGAATGTCATGATGTCTTGGATTAGGTGTACATCTTAACATTATTTTTTGATCTTATAGCTGTAAACAATGTTTATTAAAACACTATGTGTAAAACATTGGACCCTGTTTTGTAAATATGGTGTATATATGGGTACATATCGTTCATGACCGTCTTTTTTGATATGTACCCATATATACACCAAATATGGTGTATATATGGGTACATATCGTTCATGACCGTCTTTTTTGTTAAACTTTGATTTGTCTATCAAAGTTTAGTTTACTTAAAACTAATGTGGTATATCTGTAAAACATGAGGTCAAAATTATCAGAAAATAACAAGTTTTAGGAATCTATGTAATTTAAAATTCACTTCAATAAGAATTTTTTAATGTTCTCTTATTAGTGTCAATAGAACTGCAAACTAGTAGATCTTATTTGAAGTAATAAAAAAACTTTTTTTAAAGTAAGGGACATGAGAGCACTTGATTAATTCTTAATAAAGCATTGTATATATTTTTCTTGTAGATGAATTCAACTGTTTTCATATTAGCAAACAAAATATTTTTCAGTAGAATAGAGAACTTTTTTTGTCAGTTAAATACTTTGAAATTTAAAAAAATTAAACACTTCTATAGGACCACTTATTCATCTAAGCTCTTACCAAATATAAAACAAATGTTCATAACAAATCTTTGAGGTAAATATTATCATCTTTCCAGTATGAGAAAGAAGGAAACTTGAAGCACAGAGAGGTTAAGTGACCTGTTCTATGTCATACAGCTAATGGGTGGTGAAGCTAGGACCCGAGGTCAAGTAGTCTGATACAGAACTATGCCCACATTGCTTTAATCTAATAAGTGGTTTAATAGTGTGTGTATTATTTTTTTTTTCATTTCACCATCAAGACAGATAGGTGAAGTATGCAGGATAGATTGAGAGAATGTGATTTACTTTAGCTTTGTTCACATAGCTAGTAAATCACTGATTTTGAATGAGAAACCAGATCTCAGAACAATAACCAAGTGTGATCTCTGTCTTCATACCTCTGTAGACCTCATGGTATCATGAATTGTTTTGTTGTTGAAATAATATATTATTCAATATATACAGTTGAATGTTCTGAAGGAATATGAAGCACATTGACAAATATTAGAGACCTAAATTACCAATTTTAGAATTAATGATGATGATTTACCAAATCTATCTTTTAAATATTTGTAATTTTTCTGATTGATGGTTATTTGCCTTTCTTTAAAATAAATTTTTATTTTCCTAATTGTAAAAGTGATACAAATTTATTATTAAAAAACTTATAAAATAATGAAAAAGAAAAATAATCCATTGTCACCCTAACTAGTATGACTCAGTTGGTTGGGTAACCTGCCATGCAATGAAAGATTGCTGGCTCTATTCATGGTCAAGAGCACATGTTCAGGTTGCAGTCTTGATCCCCTTTAGGAGGCATGCAGGAGGCACTGATAGATGTAAGAGTGGTACATAGATGTTTCTCTCTCTCTCTCCATCTTCTTACATCCCTCTTTAAGTATAAAAAAAATATTAAAAAATATAATTCATTGTCTAGCTGTAACAACTATTTCTCCCCATTGTTTTTCTTTTAACTTTAATTTGAAATAATTATAGACTTACAATAAGTAGTACAAAGGTGCCATTATACTCTATTACATTTTTTTTTTACACTGCAATATATTTTATTTTGGCTTTAAACTTCTTTTTTTTTTTTTTACAATTTTTTTAAAATTATATTAAGTTTTACATATGTCTCCTTTTTCCCCAATTGACACCCTCCAAACCATTCTCACCCAGGGCAAGCCCCCACTACCCCAGTGTCTGTGTCCATTGGTTATGCTAATACACATGCATGCAATTCCTTTGGTTGCTTTATAATATCCCCACCTTCCCTGCCATTTGTCTCTGGATCTAGTTTTGTTCATCAAATTATGTTGATCATTTTATCCCACATATGAGTGAGATCATGTGATATTTATCTTTCTCCAACTGGCTTATTTTGCTTAGCATAATGTTATCTAGTTCCATACATGCTGTTGCAAATGGTAAAAGTTCCTTCTTTTTGTAACGGCATAGTATTCCATTGTGTAGATGTATCAGAGGTTTTTAATCCACTTATCTGCTGATGGGAATTTAGGTTGTTTCCAAATTTTAGCTATTGAAAATTGTGCTATGAACATAGGGGTGCATATATCCTTTTGATTGATGTTTCTGGTTTCTTGGGATATATTCCTAGAAGTGGGATTACTGGGTCAAATGGGAGTTCCATTTTGAATTTTTTGAGAAAACTCCACTCCACACTGTCTTCCACAGCGGCTGCATCAGTCTGCAGTCCCATCAATAGTGCAGGATGGTTTCTTTTTCTCCACATCCTCGCCAGCACTTGGCATTTGTTGCTTGCCTTCCTGATTGCCCCTAACTAATTCTGCCTGCCAGCCTAATCACTCCCTAACCACTTCCTTGCCAGCCTGATTGATGCCTAACTGCTCCCCTGCCAGCCTGTTTACCGCTAACTGCCCTCCCTTGTAGGCCTGGTCACCCCTAACTGCCCTCCTCTGCAGGCCTGGGTCCCCCCCAATTGTCCTTTCCTGCAGGTCCAGTTACCCCCAACTTCCCTCCTCTGCCAGCCTCGTCATCCCCAACTGCCCTCCCTTGCAGGCCTCGTCCCTCCAAACTGCCCTCCTCTGCTGGCCATCTTGTGGTGACCATCTTGTGTCCACATGGGGGCAGGATCTTTTGCCCACATGGGACAGTCATCTTGTGTGTTGCAGTGACGGTCAATCTGTATATTACTCTTTTATTAGATAGGATAGAGGCCTGGTATATGAGTGAGGGCCAGCTGGTTTGCCCTGAAGGGTGTCCTGGATCAGGGTGGGTGTTACCTTAGGGTGTGGGGTGGCCTGGGTGATGGGCCTGTGGTGGTTTGCAGGCCAGCCATGCCCTCTAGTGACGCAAGTGGAGGCCCTGTTATCTGGGATTTATTTATCTTCTATAATTGAAACTTTGTAACCTGGAGCTGAGCCAAGCCTTCTGCTCACACAGCCATTGAAATTTGTTGTCTTAAGCGGAAGCCTGGACCCGCCAGGGTGTGTGGAAAGCTTGACTTCCTCCATCGCCAGGGGCAACCCAAGCCTTGCTCCTTGGCAGCAGCCATTGAACTTTGTTGCCTTAAGTGGAGATCTAGGCCTGCCAGGGTTTGCTGAAAGCTTGGTTTCCTCCATCGTCAGGGCTAACCCAAGCCTTTTTCTTGCTCTCTCTGTGGCTGTCGCCATCTTTGTTGGATTAATTTGCATACTCAATCTGATTGGCTGGTGGACGTGGCTGGTGGGCGTGGCTTGTGAGTGTAGTGGAAGTAAGCACAGTTGACATATTACTCTTTTATTGGATAGGATATGTACTTGTTTGTTGCCATTTTTATTCCTTACTCTTGTATTCCTTTTTTGCTTCCTCTTTCTTTTTTTAAAGCGGACCTTTTAGCATTTCTTTGGTTGTAATAAACACCCTTAGTGCTTTTTTTGTCTGTGAAGCACCTGATTGCACACTCAGCTTTGATTGATAGCCTTGCTAGGTACAGTATCTTGGATTCAGTCCTTTCTTTGCATGACTTCGCATATTTCATACCATTCCCTTCTGGCTTGATGTGTTTCTGTTGTGAAATCGTTTGGTAATCTGATGGGAGATCCCTTGTAGGTAACTTTCTGTCTCTCTCCAGCAGCCTTTAATACTCTCTTACATTTTTATTGATTTCTTTTTTAAGAGAGAGAGAAAGGGGAGCAGGAGAGAGGGAGAAAGAGAAAAATGGGAGAGGGAGAGAAGGGGAGAGAGAGAGACAAGTGAAATATCAATCAGCTGCCTCCTGCTCACTCCTTAATGGGGATCTAACCTAATATGTGCATATGTCCTTACTGGAATTCAACAGGTAGCTTTTGGTGCACAAAATAATGCCCAACCAACTGACCTCCACTGGCCAGGGCTACATAGTCTTTTTGAAATATACATACACTCGTTTACTTGTTCACTGATAGGGCCCACTCACGATCTTAGAATTAAAAGGATGCTTTAAGAAAAATCTAACATTAAAATAATGTATTGTGACCAACTTGCCATTCATGCAAATTTTTTGAAAACATGTTCAATAGTAGCTGTGTTATTTTCCAATATAAATATGAAACAATTAATTTTACCATTCTTTATTTTTAGATAACTTAAATTCTGTATATTTTTCTCTTACAAATAAAGGTTTAAGGAATATCAGTTTTCATAAATCTTCATTTGAATTTCTGACTTTAACTGAGTTTTTGGGACCAAAAGAGTATGAGCTCTTTTGAGTATCTTAATACAATGCATTTCTTTTTAAACCTTTTCATATCATACTCTTTTCACATTCACTGCACTATTGCTAGAATTAGATACTTTTCAATTTGATAAATATAGCATATATTACTTCTACTAGTGAGCATGAACACTTGTTTATTATGATTATTTTACTTTACCTAATTTGTTTCATTGTTCATGCAAACCAAATAAATGTTCACAATTACTTTTAGTGATTTATAAAATGGCTTTATATTTTAAAGCTATTAACCTTTGTTTTATTTGTTGTAGTATTTCCCCCCACAACATACTTTTTATTATACATTTATAGTCATTTAAATTTTAATATAATTTAGTTAAAATTTTTTCATTTATTATTGCTTTCATTATTATTAGTTTTTTTTCTCATTTCAAGACCCTTTAAATATTTTCCTACATATTCTTTTCTAGATTGTGGATGTGATCTTTAATTTTTAAAATATGAAACATTTTTCTTTGTGTTGTTTGAGTTACGTCTATCATATAATATAATCTGATGTCTATTAGAGATTCTATTGTGTTTCATCAATTTCTTTTCTTATTGCTCATTACACAATCATGTTGCTAATGCAATATTTTGGGGGAGTTTTGTATATATTATTTATTTTTGTCATGGAAGTTTAGATAAATATATAAATGTAGAAGGGATAGTATAATGAATACTCATCATCTCGATCCAGTAATTGTAACATTTTGCCACGTGTGCTTGATTTTTTCTTTTTTGCCAAAATTTTTAACTTACCTTTATTGTTGAAAGTATTATAGATGTCCCTTCCCTCCCTTGGACTCCCTCTGTTCTCATTTCACCCCCTCCTGGCAGTCCTGTTCCCCCCAAGCCCTTCACCACTATTGTTTGTGTCCATGGGTTATGCATATCCTTTTCCTATATAATAAAAGCACAGTATGCAAATTGTCCCCTGGACTGGGAGTTCGTTTGGGAGTTCAACCAGTTTGTGAGCTGGCCATGAGAAGGGAGGGAGGCCCCGGCCAGTGGTGGTGGCAGGCGGCTGGGGGAAGGGAGAGAGGCTCTGGCCAGTAGTCAGCATCCACTGGCAACCCTACCATTGACAAATTTCATGCACTGGGCATCTAGTATACATGCAATTTCTTTGGTTAATCTCTTGCCACCCTCCTTTCCTTTCCCTCTGAGATTTGTCAGTCTGTTCCATCCTCCTATGTTCTGGGTCTGTTTTGCTCATTCATTTATTTTGTTCACTACATTCCATATATAAGTGAGTTCATGTGATACTTTATTTTCCCTGACTATAATTTCGCTTAGTTATAATACTGTCCAGGTCTCTAATACCACTACTGTTCACTCCCTCTGGAAACTTCCTGAGATTACCAGTGACCTCAATGTAACCAAACCCAGCATTCTTTTGTCTTTGTTTTCCTTTTAATAAACCTCATCTCCATATCTAATGCTATTGGCTATTGTCTCCTGTCTTGACCTTTTATTAGAATCCTATTCTCTCTTTACTAATCACTTCACTAAGAATGGTGTTTTTTTTTTTTTTTATTATCATATTCTCCGTAAGTGCCTGGAACATTGCCTTATAATAGTAGCTGCTCAGGAAATAATTGTTCAGTAAATTAATTCTAATTACAGTCTACACATTTGAATTCTTTTTCTGTTTCTGATTAAAAGTAGGAATGCTAGTTCTCTATGGAAATATAAAGATTTAAATTAAGTGAAAAAGGCCATGGCAGAATATTTTCTACCCTCTGACCAGCAAGAGTGAGTGTTTATATAACAATATTTCAAATGGCCATGATTGGTGGCTTTCAAATTACAGCTTTGAGTTCCTCAATCCAAAATTTGCTGATTGGACTTGAAATGAAAGAATAGGCAGTTTAAACTATAAAAACATAATGATACCCTTTACATTAAAAAATTGTAAGAAACATTGTTGGCTACAATGTTTGAGTTTCTCTGTGGTGTTAAAGGGTAACTTAAGTTTTAAATTGTGTTAAGAGTTATTTTATAGCAGGAACATGGAGCTAGAAAGATGTTCAGGTTCTAGATTCCATAATTTATCATGGCAAAGTCTTAGGAAAAACTCACTGAACCTCTCTCAGTCTTGGTTTCCCTTCTGTAAAATGGATATAATGGCACCTTAATTGAAGGTATTTTGTGGAGAGTAAAATTTTATATAATGTGGGTTAAAACGCATTGTAAAACTGTGTTAGTGACTGGTATCATTATTGTTTGGCGACTAGTTTTGTAGAATTAAAAGACCATGCATAGCCAAGTCAGTATCTTCATTTGAGAAATTTTATCTAAATTAGCTTTTTAAAATAAAGGTAGGTTCATTAATTATTTGAATTTAGATTCATTTATATTTCTAAATAAACTTGTTAATTTGTAGATGATAAATTAAGAAACATAATTACTGCTACTGTTGCCCTTTATTTTTAGTTATGTTATTTTTCTTGATTTCTATTGAATACACATAGGAAATACATTTTCTTGTAAGACTGTTATTTATTCGTACATTCTATTTTGGAAATGAATTTTCTAGTGTTCTGTTTTCTAAAGTATATTTTACTAAAAGCTACTCAAGGATGAAATAGTTGAGATATTATTTGTAGATCACTATAGGTAGCATCTAACAGAGTATTTTTTTCTTTACCTCAAACTATTAGATACAACTTGAACATTCAGGTAGTTTACAAATTCTGCAATATACTGCTAACTTTTCTTAATTAAATATTTTTATTTAAGTCATGGAAACTATTTCATCTGACTTTATAACATAAATGCAGTTTATGTATTTGTCTCATGATTTCTTCCATCAAAGCATGAAGAAGTGAATTATTGAAAAGATAAAAATAAATTTGTTTGCTTTCTGTCAGAGTTCATATCCACAGCCAACCTTGATAGAAGATCAGAATGATTTAGACAAGTTTGCTTTGGAGATTCATAACATATGCTTGCTGGACAGAATTGAGTTATCTCTGCTGTGGAGAGTAAGTTATTATAGCTGGAGCTGACAGAGATGAAGATAACTGAGGGAAATTCAATTACCTTTTAGTGTTTTCTTTCTAATAGGATTCTTAATGTGAAAAAGATCCTTAGGTGATGTGCTTCTGTTACTTGGGAGATCTGCCTTGATACCTGTTTCAAGAATACCATGAACTTTAGTTCTGAGCATTCATTAAGTATGAAATAAGCCTCTTATTGTTATGAGTAGTTTTGATTGAAAGGTCTTATTTTTATTTGATGTCATTGGCTATCTTTATAATTATTAACTGCCCTCTATGGTTTTCTTTAACAAGGCATATATTATTTTAATACATTGGGAGTTATTTTTCTTTCTTTTTTGAGTGATCTCTCTGGAAGTGTGTTTTAGCTTCTGTGGTGATATATTTATATTCCTCTAATTAACATATATATCGAAGCTGGATAACCATGTTAAATGCTGCTAGAATTCCCAAGTTTCCATTTTTACTTTGTTTTTTCAATTTGTGAGACTATTTGGTATTTTTACTTTTTCATCCCCTTTTACTTGTCTTGCTACTTGGCTTTTCTCCTTTCCTTTTCATCTTCAATCCTAGAACAAATAAATTAAAGATGTTCTCTTGACTGTAATTAATGATCTAATTATACTACCCAGTGGCTCTTCTTCATTCCTCATCTCCCTTGATCTCTGCATCATTGGACATTGATGATCAACCCTTCCATTAAGAAATTCTTTTTCTGTTTGGCTTTCTTACTCACTGCTTTTCTGGTTAGCATTTTACTTCCCATGGTTCTCTTTATAGTTTTATCTCTTATTTTTTATTTCTTTATTAAATTATTTTATTTTTAAATATATATTTTATTGATTACAAGAAGAAGGGAGAGGAAGGAGAGATAGAAACATCAATGACAAGAAAGTATCTTTGATTGGCTGCCTCGTGCACGCCCTCTTCTGGGGATTGAGCCTGCAATCCAGGTATGTGCCCTTGACTGGAATTGAACCAGGCACCTTTCAGTCCACAGGCCAAAGCTCTATCCACTGAGCCAAATCAGCTAGGGCTCATTTCTCATTTCTTTTATTGAAAGTATGGGTGTTTGTTAGAATACCTTCTTGGCACTCTTAAGTTTTTGCATTACTTTAGATAATGTTAGCATTATCTAAAAAGTTTTATATGGAAGACATCATATATTTTTTAATTTAAAATGTTTATTTGGTTATTTTATTTTTTTCTTTATTGATTAAGGTATTACATATGTGTTCTTATCCCCACATTGCCTCCCCCTCTCATACCCTTACCCCCCCTGGTGTTTGTGTCCATTGGTTAGGCTTATATGCATGCATATAAGTCCTTTGGTTGATCTCTCTCTCTCTTATCCCAACACTCCTCTACTTTCCCTCTGAGGTTTATTTTTAATGGGCACTTTTTCTAGTTCCTGACTTTAGTAGAGATGCTTTGGTGTTTCTACAATAATTATGATACAGTCTTTGAGCTGAAGTGTAGGGATAATATATCCATTTATTAAATATTCATTTCTATTTGTTGAGTAATTTTCTAATTAAGAATTTTGTTCAATTTTCATCTTTTATTAGAACAGTAGAGGTGTGTGTGTGTGTGTGTATCTATATATATAAAAGTCAAGCAACCATAATGATGAAACAACAGTCACTGATGCTCACTGCAGCGGCCCACTGGCTTGATTGGCCCCCCTCAACCTCCCATGGTCTCCCCTTGGCTGACCTGGTCCCTGATTGGTCCCACCACCTCGATCGGGGGCAGGGCCAGCCAATCTTCCACATCTTCCTGCCAGCCTAGCCCCAGTCAGCCCCCAGCCAGGCAGGCTGTCCGGACCCTACCCATGCATGAATTTGTGCACCAGTCCTCTAGTTATATATACTTTTATTGGTTTCAGAGAGGAAGGGAGAGGGATAGAAATACCAATAATGAGTGAGAATTATTGATTGGCTACCTCCTGCATGCCCCACACTGGGGATTCAGCCCAAAACCTGGGCATGTGTCCTGACCAGGAATCAAACCATGACCTCCTGGGTCATAGATTGACACTTAACCACTGAGCCATGCCATCCGGGCAATTCATTGATTTTTTAAAAAAAACGTATTTATTGAATTTAGAGAGAGAGGAAGTGAGAGACTGAGAGAGAGAGTGAAACATCACTTTGTTGTTCCATTTATGATGTGCCCTAAGAAGTACAGCTTCACTTTTGTCTTTTTTACCTTTTTCAGGCTTAATTTGCTCTAGAACCTACTTGGCCGTCGCTGGTGATTCAGGGTATCTGTAGAGCTTTCCTTCAACTCTACATTTCAAATGAATCAGTGTTTTCCTGTCAGCCATTTTCACTTTACAACTTTGGCATCTGTACATAGGAATTGGAAATATGAGGCTGTGAATGATCTTAGCCTTGGTCTCTAATGACATCTCTTTGCTCTTGATGATCTCAATTCTTCCCTTGCTGCCCTTTGAGTCTCTCCTTCTCTTGCTTTCTTGGCTGCAGTCTCCATTTGAATTGATGACAGAATCAAGTAAGGTAAGCAACCTCTATAAAAATTTAAGTGTCTTCATTGTCTATGTTATAGTTGTATATTTTTTTTGTAATGATCAAATGCAGACATTCTTTGGCACTTTCCTCTTTCACTTTCTCCAGAAGTCATTTCATATTATCTTTTCTTTTTGCCAGTAAGGTAGTGTCATCTGCATATCTTAAGTTACTGATATTTCTTCCACCAATTTTCACTCTTCCTTCCTCTGAGTCCAGCCAGTTTTTTATATGTTAACTTTTTTGGTACAAATTAAATAAAGAGATAAAATGCACCCTTTTCTAACCCTAGCCTGTAGGAAATTAATCTGTCCCGATAGTGCCTTCTTGTCCACAATACAGGTTATGCATCAGGACAACTAAGTGCTGAGGTACGCCCATTTCTTCCCATGGAATTCATAGCTTCTCATGATTGACACAGTCAATGGCTTTACTGTTGTCTTTAAATCATAGATTAACCTTTTGCAAGTATTATTATTTATTTTAATCCTCACCTAAGGATAATTTTTTATTGATTTTTAAGGAGAGAGGAAGACAAAGAGAAATATCAATGTGAGAGAAACACATCGATTGGTTGCCTCCTGCACGAGCCCTGACCAAGGCCTGAGTCGGGGAGGAGCTTGCAACCAAGGTATGTGCCCTTGACTGGAATCGAACCCGGGACCTTTTGGTCCATAGGTCAATGCTCTATCCACTGAGTCAAACTGGGTAGGACTTGAAATTATTTGAAGTCTCAGTGTCCAGGCAATGTTTACAGTTAAGTCTCAAGTGCCTCTCTTCCTTTCCTGAATCCAGCTTGATCAGCTGACATTTTCTGCTTTTCATGTAATAGAGGAGCCTTTGTTGCATCACCTTGAACATCACTTCACTTGCCATTTCCCTCCATTGTCTCATCTTAAAATCAGAATAATAATGATACCTACCTACAGTAATTTTCTGAAAAATAAATGGGATTTGACAAAGTGTCTGCTACTCTGACTGCATAATAAGTGTTCAATAATGCATCTGTTATTGTTTCTATAAAATTGAGAGCATTCATTTTTCTATTCTAAGTAATCTCTGACAATTTCCAAAGGATGCTTATTTGTCACACAGGTCATCTGGGATTCTTATCTCTGCCACAGGGCCTACATTCAGACCAGTGTATGCAAGAGCTCAGGAAGCTACTTCTTACTGTCATACAAGTGGCTTTTCAGCAATGGTAGAAGGTCATCACAAAGGAAAATAAAAAATACTGGATGTGGCACCTTCTGGAATTTATAGGTTGTGATTCTGATGGGAGGTTTTTGCTTGACCCTTTCTTGACCTCTTTCTCTGTTGTCCTTGTACTTTTGCCGTGTTGCCGGGGCTAGTTCAACTCGCTTCTTTGACTACTTTCATTCTTGTTATAGCCCAGGTCTACCTGTCTCCAGTTTTAGAAAAGAGTATTGGTTCTTTCTTAGTCCAAGCTTTTGCCTTTTTCAGGTTCATTGACAATGGAGCCATCAAATTCATGAAGGGAAATTCTCACCCCAATCTACCATATATGTTCTGATATATGCTCTACACCTGGATTATGTAATTATAATGCTTCTCGGTATATTTCCAATGTCTGGTGTATTCAGTCTGGAATGCCCTATTTTAGTGATTCTTCAAAATGTGTTATAACTCGTCTCACTTTCTATTATAGCTTCTTAATTGTAGCCAGATTAAAAGCTGGGTTCAGCCTTAGCTGGTTTGGCTCAGTGTTAAGTGTTTTACATAAAACTTATAAGAAAAAGTTTTTTATGAAGGAAATGGGTAAAAATATTTTAGGTACCCAAAGAAAATATAAACAAGCACATATCAGGATATTTAAAAAGAAAGGCTCTAGTAATTACATATTACATGTCTTATTTTATTAATGTTATCTTTGATTTTTAAAAAGGTTTTTGATTTCTCTTGGTTGTGTTTTTTATTTTTGCCTAATATGATGCTATTTTCATTTTTAATCTTAAAAGACCTGTTTGTTCTTGGTGGACAGT
Source organism: Lasiurus cinereus (assembly GCA_011751065.1). NCBI lineage: Eukaryota > Metazoa > Chordata > Mammalia > Chiroptera > Vespertilionidae > Lasiurus > Lasiurus cinereus. The sequence continues at coordinate 29,755,156 of JAAGEH010000293.1, read as the reverse complement.
TATTTGATCTTTAATTCCTCTGTGTAACCCTCCTTGATTCTAAGTAGTTCTTTCTGACTTCTCCTAAGTACACAATATATATCTCTTTTAACAGTATCTCATATTGTAATTATTTTTATGTCTGTCTTTCAACACTGAGTGATGGAAGAAATGGATTGTTTGCTGTGTAGTTTAACCTCTTGACTAAGCCTACAATAAATGTAGGTGTTACTACTATATGCGTGGCACTGGCTTGATTGTTTCATGTTTATTCTTACCTGATACTTCTGCAAAGCTTATTATATTATATCTGATATATGATGTATGCACGTGTTTTTTAAGAAATCAGCTTTTAGTATTTACTTGAGGATTTTGTGTGTGTTTATTGTTAATAAGTAACTAATGAAATAATAAAAACATAATGTTATGTGTGTATTTGACACACAAGTAGAAACTATAGCCTTCTTAGAGTTGTCTCACTTTTACAATTATCTTAAAACATTTTAAGACATTTTAAAACAGTTTATAGTAAAAAATTAGAACCTATTTTATTCAAATTATTTAAAAATATTTTTTAAAGACTGCAGTTTATAGAGATAAAAACCCAACACATTACATCCATCCATCAAAACAGTAAGAAATGGAAGAGATACTTTGATAAGTGTTCTGCCTGTTTTAACCTTGAATGCTATTATCGGGTGGGATGATGCTATATCTGTTTCATTGGCTTTGGCTTTTTCATGCTGAGAGAAATCAATACTTTGAGTCGTTGGATGACAGAAGAATCACTTCAGAATTAAAGGTGGCTGTCACACAATGTCATTGGTTGACTTTCGTTGCTATAGAGGTTTTTAAGCTTTCATTTTTCTAAGTCTGCTTTTCAGGAGTCTTTGTAAGATTTCTGTGTATAACTTTTTTTCCCTTCAAATTTGACTTTAAATCTTAGTTAAAAGAATCAAGTGCAAAAACCTCCAAAAATGAAATATTAAAAAGTTGTTTAATTTTCTGCCCCTTAGGTGATATACCTTTTAAATGCTTTCCAATGAGATAAGCAATTTATAGTGCGACTTTCGGACAAATTGAGAAGTAAGGTAGTACACTGAAGTGTTTATTATAAAGTATGTTTAGTTAACTAAAATGCAATACTTTGTAGCCATAAGAAAGAAAGAAGGTAGAATTACATGTTCTGAGATAGAATGATGTGTAGTTTGATTCCATTTACTCTACAAAGGAACTGCACACATTTTATTTTATTAACAGTGGACATCCACCTCCTCCATCCCCTAATTTCTGTAGAAAATTATTGACCAAACTAAGAGGAGGTAGAAAAGAGAACTTTATTTTATTTGGGTGTTCCAAAATGTATACATACACTTTGAAAAATTATAAGGGCAGTGTTTATTAAAATACATTTCATTTTCAGAATTGAGCTGTCAGCTTTTTAAGTATATACATTTTTTTGGAGGACATCCTATATAATTACTTAATGATTTTTTAAAAATTCTTTATTGTTGAAAGTATTACGTATATCCCCATTTTCCCCCCATCAACTTTCTTCAGTCTCCCCTCCTGCCCCCCCTCTTGCCTGCCTCAGGTCTTCAACACCCTATTGTCTGCGTTCATGGGCTATGCATATAGGCATATAAGTTCTTTGATCTCTTCCCACCCACAACCTCAGAGGGATGATGTAGTATTTTTAGTTCAACATTATGTTCATGACATTTATTCAGGCTGCTACATTTTCCTATTTTTTTAATGTTTATTTTTTAAACATATTTTATTGAATTTTACAGAGAGGAAGGGAGAGGGATAGAGAGAAACATCAATGAGAGAGAAACATCTATCAGCTGCCTCCTGCATGCCCCTACTGGGGATGTGCCCGCAGCCAAGGTACATGCCCTTGACCGGAATCGAATCTGGGACCTTTCAGTCCGCAGACCTACGCTATATCCACTGAGCCAAACCAGTTTCGGCTTTTTAAAATTTCTTTAATTAATGTATTACATGTAAACATATTTTCCTATTGTCCCCCATCCCCTTCCCAGGCATACCCTAACCCTCCAGTGTCTTGTGTTCATTGGTTGTGCTTATGTGCTTGCATACAAGTTCTTTGGTTGATCTCTTATCTAAATTGTTATTATTTTTCATTTAAAAATATATTTTTATTGATTTCAGAGAGGAGGGGAGAGGGAGAGAGAGATCAAAATATCAATGATTAGAGAGAATCATTGATCTGTTGCCTGCACAACCTCTAACTGGGGATTGAGCCCACAACCCAGACATGTATCCTTGACCTGAATTCAACCTGGGATCCTTCATTGCTCATATCGATTCTCCTAAGCCAAACCAGCTAGAGCACATTTTCCTTTTTTATTTTCAGTACTGTACACTTTACCATTATATGCTTAGCTTTTCATAATTTCTTCTAGTGATGGGCAATTAGATTGTTTTCCATTTTTAATTATGAATAATTCTGCTTTGACTATTTTATGAGCCTTTTGGTATACATGCTCATGCCTTTTGGTAGGGTGGAATTACTTGATGTAAAGTATTCATGTTTTTATTTTTATAGATAATGCTTCACTGTTTTGCAAAAGTGAAGCAATGTATAGCTATTTTCATTAATTCACATTTTAATTACAATTGGTAAGTGATTTTTATTTTAGCATTCTGTAGCTCTGTAGTCATACCTCATTGTACTTTTGTTTATTTTTTTATTTATGTACTAGAGGCCCAGTGCTCAAAATTCGTGCATGGTGGGGTGTCCCAGAGCCCGGGCTGCACCCTCTCCAATCTGTAATCCCTCTCTCAATCTGGAACCACTGGCTCCTAACTGCTCGCCTGCCTGCCTGCCTGATGCCCCTAACTGCTCCCCTGCCGGCATGATGGCCTAAACTGCTCTCCCTTGCTGGCCTGATCCCCCTAACTGCTTTCCCCTCTGGGCCTGATATCCTTAACTTCTATCTGTGCTCCCCTTCTTGCCTAATCATCCTATCTATCTATCTGCACTCCCTTCCTGGCCTGATCCCCTAACTGCCTATCTGCTCTCCCCTCCTGGCCTGATCATCCTAACTACCTATCTGCACTCCCTTCCTAGACTGATCCCCCTAACTGCCTATCTGCTCTCTCCTCATGGCCTGATCTCCTTAACTGCCTGTTCCCCTCATGTCCTGATCCCCCTAACCACCTATCTGCTCTCCCTTTCTCTCTGCACTCTTTGGACCTCTGGCACAGGCATGCTGAGAGCTCTCCATTGTGACCCTGCCCCCATCCTGATTGGTCATGAAGCTATACATTTCTTTTCCTGTTTATGTTTTGTGTTATATATGGTCTTAGGCTCTACAGTGGTGGTCCTCATTCATGACCCACAGGTTGAGAATCACTAGCAGGGTTGCCTAAAACCATCAGAAAACATAGTTATTTACATTATGATTCATAACAGTAGCAAAATTACAGTTATGAAGTAGCAACGAAAATAATTTTATAGTTGGGGGTCACCACAACATGAGGAACTGTATTAAAAGAGTCGTGGCATTAGAAAGGTTGAGAACCAGTGAGATAGAGGGTGCCTCCAAAAATGTATAAACACTTTTCTGTAGATTCTATGACATTTTGAAAATAAAATGTATTTTAATAAACATTGTCTTGGCAGTTATTTAAAGTGTGTATACATTTCTGGGGACACCCTCTATTTAAGCTTACTAGAAACTGCCAAGTAATTTTCTAAAGTAGTTATGGATTTTATACTCCAACCAGCTAGGTAGGTATGACAGTTCTATTTGTTGTGTATACTTGCCAATGTTTGATATTATTCATCTTGTTAATTACAGTCTTTTTAGTGGATATATAGTGATGGCTTATTGTGGTTTTTATTTCAGTTTTTCTTCTTGTGTACTTATTGGTCATTTGTATATTATTCTCTGTGAAATGTGTATTCAAATCCTTTGCTCTTTTTTGGTTCCATATAAATTTTTGGAGTATTTGTTCTATATCTGTGAAATATGCTATTGGTATTTTAATAGGGATTACATTGAATCTGTAGATTGCTTTCGGTAACATGGACATTTTAATGTTGGTCTACCAATCCATGAACACGATAAATTCTTCTACTTGTTTATATCTTACACATTTTTTCCTTAACTGCTGCTTTAGGCAATTCCCACAAATATTTCTAACTTTGTGGTTTCATCTTTCATCCATAAGTAATTTCAATATGAATTATTTAATTTCCAATTAATTTGAAACTCTTCAGATATTTTTTCACACTGTCTATTCAGATAAAGAATCAAAAGGGATGGACCTTGACCTAGCCAGGTGGCTCAATTGGTTGGATTGTCCTCCTGTAAGGTTTCAGATTTGATTCCTGGTCAGGGTACATACATACCTAGGTTGCTGGTTTGATCCCTGGTCAGGGTATGAATGGGAGGTAACGGATTGATGTTTCCCTCTCACATTGATATTTCACTCTGCCTCCCTTCTTCTCTCCCTCCCTCTCTCTAAAATCAATTTAAAAAAACCCACCAACCCACAAAACATTTCCTCAGGTGAAGATATTAAATAAAATAAACCAAAAGGACCTTTAGACTATATATCTTTTTGTCTAACTGTCTCTTCTCTGTTATTTTGTCCTTCAACTTACCATCTTAATTTTTTTTTTAATCCTTACCAAAGGATATGTTCTTATTGATTTATAGAGAGAGACAGACAGACAGACTTCGATAGTTGCCTCCTGAATGCGTCCAGACCCAGAATCAAACCTGAAACTTTTAAATGTGCAGGATAATGCCCTAGCCACCTGAGCCACCTGGCTATGACTCAAATTGATATTAGTAGGTAATACGGGAGTGAATAATATTGCCAAGATAAATTTCACAAAGCCTTGATAAAATTCCATAGTTTCATGATCTATATGAATAAAAGGATAATATGCTCATTAGATTGGATAAACTGGACATCTTCTGTGGTGGGTCTTCTGCGGTGGCTGCAAGGGCTAGCAGTAGCAGTAGCAGTAGCAGCAGGATGATGGGGGCAGTACCTTCCCCTTTGCCTTCCTCAGAGGGAAGCCAGAGGCAGCAGCAGTGGTGTGGTGATGGGGGCGGCGCCTTCCCTGGATCAGTCCCATCACCTCCCACAGAGGGAGGCCAGACTTCAGCTTAGGATATCCCCTGAGGGCTCTTGAACTGTGAGAGGGGACAGGCTGGGCTGAGGGATTACCACCCCTCTCCCCCATGCATGAATTTTCATGCACCAGGATTCTAATAGGGAATATTAAAGAAAAAAGTCTGACCACCAAGAAGGATGATTAGCGAGCTGACAGGAGGAAACTGGAGGAATCTGCTCAATTTGACATTCACTTCTCTCTGAAAATGCAAAGGACAGATAGTAAAGTTAGGTAGAGATGTAACATCTGGAAGGAAAGACTACATGTGATGTTACCTTTATTTCTTCATTTACATTTAAAAAGCCAGAATAAGTTATAAATGGACAGTTTAAATTATTTCTCCCTTTGGTTATTTTTTAAAATATTTTCTCTGCAAGTAAATGAAGTTCTTTAAGAGGTGGGTTTATTTATGTTATTTTACATTTGTTAATGCTTTAGAAATAAATCTTAGATTTCTTTAGCAATAATCAAATACATATGAATTGTTAGTTCCCAAGATGCTTGTTTCTTTTTTTTTTTTAGATTCAGATATTTTTGCAGTCATTACTGTGATGTCATATTACCTAGTTTATGTGTTTCTTAAAACAGAAAAGTTGACATAAATAAAACTGAATGAAAGTATTAGATCTGCCCTTGGTTTTATAGATAGATGGTACATTTTGGTAAAGTTTCTTGGAATACCTCCAGTTAGACTTTAAACCCAATCACACACACACATGCACAAATATATAACTTACCAGAAAGTAACATACATTTGTTCTTGAAGCAGATATTTATGATCTGTATGTACTGGACTTTGATATGTCACACATAGAATATTATTGGTTTTTAATAAGGATGTGTTCAAATTACATTTTAAAGATATTTTAAAAAATAGATATGAGTTCATTATATCTTTACAAAATATTCTTGTTTGGCTTCCTTTTATCATGTTTTAAGGTCAGATGTGACTCTAATGTTCCACAATGAGACAGAGATTGATAATCAGGAAAGAATAGCCCCTTAATGTGATTTATATCTATAGATTTTATGTCAGATATGAAAAGTTGCTGTTTAAATTGTAAAGGAGGATCCATTAAAGAACACTTTAAACCATTTTACTATTTAGCTTACCTTGGACTCTTTTTAGGATTACACCCTTTCAAGAAAAAACTTATACAGCTTATCAAATGCGTATAAAATGTTACTTGGTAAAATTAAACTATTTTAATCTGAATAAAAAGGTAGAAAAATAGGCTATTAAATAATGCATTTCTTTGTGATTTTAGTATCATTTAATATGAAGTCATAAGGTATTTCAGGGGAGTATATAAGCCAGTGATTTTCTATTTTCCATCAATAATTTAAAATTCTCTTATGATGTTAGACAAAGGCAAATTATGGATATAGTAAGAAATGTTGTGGGTATAAAAATTCTGCAAATGTTTATCCTTTTGTCCTACATGTTTCAATATATGGTTGGGATAGATTTGATATAACCTCTAAAGTGCTGCCTAGTTCTGGAGTAAATCTATGAAAATACCACACAGCAGTTGACATTTTTATCCCAGAGAGGAATTCACTATCTTCACTTAAACTACTGTTTGTTTCTACCCCTATCCTTTAAGTATTGCTTAATCATTTTATTTGTTCAAATCATGTTTTTGACAAGTTGAACTATCCTCTGATTTGTTTGGCTCAGTCTTTAATATAGTGTGTGATAATTGCCTTTAATCTCTTGTAAATTAATCTAGTTTCTAACATGATTTATTCTTTCCCATGTGAAGATTTAAATAAAAGAACTATTTTCACTTACCAATGTACAAAAAATAAGCTCTTGCCGAAACCAGTTTTGCTCAGTGGTTAGAGCATTGACCTATGTACCCAGGTTCGATTCTGGTCAAGGGCATGTATCTTGGTTGCAGGCATATCCCCAGTAGGGGGCGTGTAGGAGGCGGCTGATCCATATCTCTCATCGATGTTTCTCACTCTATCCCTCTCCCTTCCTCTCTGTAAAAAAATCAATAAAATATATTTAAAAAACAAACAAACAAAAAAACCAATTGAGCTCTCAGAGGTCCCAGATCTCTTAATTTTCCAATTTTTAGAGCCATTATAATCCTTTCATTTTACAGATGAGGACAGTTTGACAAAAGAGCTTGAATTAGTTGCCCAAGTCTGACAGGAGATATTACCAAAGGTGATACTTTAGTCAGATTTTTATTTTTCTTCCCAATCTTACATTTTCTCTCTCTCTCTCTCTCTCTCTCTCTCTCTCTCTCTCTCTCTCTCTCTCTCTCTCTCTCTCACACTCACACACACACACACACACACGCACACACACACATTACATATTATATATATAGTACTCTGGTTTCTAGTGGCAGTTTTTAATTCTCAATTTGCATTTCAGAATTTTTTTTTTTTACTTGTATTTTGTACTTGGATCAAACTATTCTGTTTTTCCCTTCCTGAAATTTTTCTGCTTTGTCTCTGCTTTAAGGTTCTCTTTATTCCCTTCCAAAAATGACTTCTCCATATCTTCCTTTTTCTTTCTTTATAGCATTTTGAATATTTCTCATTAGTTTTTGCAAGCCTTCCTATTAAAAAGCATTTGTAGCTTCAGTGATTTAATGTGACTGATATACTTTTATTACCATTTTCCTCCTCCCAATCTGGACAGAATGGGAATTCTCCAGGGCAGAGGCTATCAAGATAATTCAACCTTTTTTTTTTTAAAAAAAATCATGATACATGTATACATATCTCCCCATTGCCCCCCCCCACAAGATAATTCAACCTTTGATCTCCATAGCCAACCAAGTGTTTTGCACAGGATAAGAGATAATTTGATTTTTTTGCATGTACATAAACAACATGTCTGTTGGGTTGCTTTTGTGTTAGGAACACAAAACCTAGTTCATACTGCTACAATGAATGAATGGGATATTATAGGTTCTCATAAAGATTGTTATAGAATGCCTAAAGATAGGCTGGTCTATGATCCAGAAGTTCATGGGTCCATTTGTAATAAGCTCTGTATTTCTATCATGTTCCTGGCTCTGATCCCTTTGGGTTTGGCTTCATTTTCAGGCTAGCTTTCCTCATAGTGCAGAGAGAGCTTTCAGAACTTCTGGAATTATGGGCTTCCTCTTTTACACCCTAGGAGAAAGGAAGGATGTACCCATAAAAATCCTGACCTTTTCTTTGAATGCATTAGTTAGATCAAGCGCCCTTGCTTGAGCCAATTTTTCAGTGTGGGAGGGATTTTCCCTCATTGGTTTAGGAAAAGTAGGGCCCTCTCGTTGCTAAGACAGTGCTGGGGGTAGTATGTGGCAACAAACTATCCTATCTAATAAAAGAGAAATATGCAAATTAACCATACATCCAATATGCTCACCAGCCATGCCCATCAGCCACACCCACCAGCCAATCAGGAGCCATTATGCAAATTAACCCAACCAAGATGGTTGTTAATTTGCATATTCCAGTGCAGAGTGAAGACTGAAGACAGCAAGGAAGGAACCCAAGCGCTGCAGAAGGGAGGGAAGCTGCAGAGAAGCAAGCAAGTGCGGCGGCAGATAAGGAAGAGAAGCAGGGGGGATGGGAAGCAGGTGGGGCTGCAGAGAAGGGAGGGAAGCAGGCTGGGTGTGGAGAAAGGAGGGAAGTAGATGGGGCAGCATAGATAGGAGAGAAGCAGGCAGGGCAGCAGAGACCGCTGCAGGAACTCCTATTCTTGCAGGAATCTTCCTGCAATGGGCCTCGAGTCCTAGCTAATAAAAGAGTAATATGCAAATTGACCCTATCTTTGCTATACCCACAAGTCACGCTCACAAGCCATGCCTACAAGCCAATTAGGAGTGAGTATGCAAATTAACCCAACCAAGATGGCTACTGCCACAGAGAGAGCAGGAGGGAGGCTTGGGTTGCACTGGTGATACAGGGAGCCAAGTTTTCCACACACCCTGGCAGGCCTAGGCCTTCACTTAAGGCTACAAAGTTTCAATTATAGAAGATAAATAAATTCCAACAGAAATGGCTGCTTCCACAGTCGAGCAGAAGGCTTAGTTCCGCTCCAGGCTACAAAGATTCAATTGTAGAAGATAAATAAATCCCAGACACCAGGGCCTCCACTTGGGTCGCCAGGAATGTGGCCAGCCTGCAAACCACCACAAGCCCCTCACCCAGGCCACCCCACGCCCAAGGGAACCTCTACCTTGATCCGGGACACCCTTCAGGGCAAACCAGCTGGCCTCCACCTATGCACCAGGTCTCTATCCTATCTAATAAAAGTAATATGCAGCCGAAACCGGTTTGGATCAGTGGATAGAGCATCGGCCTACGGATTGAAAGGTCCCAGGTTCAATTCTGGTCAAGGGCACGTACCTTGGTTGTGAGCACATCTCCAGTAGGGGGTGTTCAGGAGGCACCTGATTGATGTTTCTCTCTCATGGAGGTTTCTAGCTCTCTATCTCTCTTCCTTTCTGTAAAAAAGTCAATAAAATATATTTAAAAAAAATAAATAAAAGTAATATGCAGATGGACCATCACCCCAACACACAAGATAACTGCCCCCATGTGGTCAAAAGATCCTGCCCCATTGTGGACACAAGATGGTTACTACCAGATGGCCAGCAGGGGAGGACAGTTGGCAGGGAACAGGCCTACAAGGGAGAGAAGTTGTGGGCAATCAGGCCAGCAGAGGAGGGCAGTTGGGAGGGATGAGGCCTGCAAGGGAGGGCAGTTGGGCGGGGGGTGGACGGAAACACAGGCCTGCAGGGGAGGGCAGTTAGGGGTGACCAGGCCAGCAGAAGAGGGATGTTAGGGGTGACGGGGCCTGCAGGGAACGGCAGTTGGGGGGGGCCCAGGCTTGCAGGGGAAAGCAGTTGGGGGGAACCAGGTGTGCAGGGGAGGGCAGGTAAGGGTGACCAGGCCTGTAGGGGAGGGCAGTAAGGGGTAACCAGGCCTGCAAGGGAGGGAAGTTAGGGGCAAACAGGCTGGTAGGGGAGCAGTTAGTCATCAATCAGGCTGGCAAGGGTGTGGTTAGGGAGTGATCAGGCTGGCAGGCAAAATCAGTTAGGAGCAATTAGGAAGGCAGGCAGGTGAGCAGTTGGGATCCAGCAGTCTTGGATTGTGAGAGGGATCCCAGATTGGAGAGGGAGCAGGCTGGGCTGAATCACACCCTCCTCTGTGCCCGAATTTCATTCACCTGGCCTCTAGTGTAGGTATAACTGGTATACCATAGGAAAGGCAGGCAGCACAATGCATATCACTTATACAAGTCTGTTATATTTTTTCCAACATCACATTTTTTGTTACCTACCATAGGTTGTGTGTTCATGTGTACATGAGCTTATATTTGGCAGGGTGGATTTCAATAGACCATATGAGTAGAATCAAGAATCAAGTATACATTAATCTTTGCTTTTCTATTTTAAGCAATTATTTAACTAGGTGGTATAGCATTAACATGATACCAGGAGTTTCTGAATTCCAGAAGAAAAGAAATAAACATCTTGAAAACTGGTGATTGAGAATATTAAAATTTTTTGGCAAAACTGATGATGTCTTAAGACAGCACTTTACAAACTAATAATGTATGAATCACCTGGGGATCTTATTAAAATCCTAATTCTAATTTAGTTGGTGTGGATTGGAACCTATAATTCTGCATTTTCCTGAGTTTCTAGGTGACTCTACTGCTGCTGATCCATTTTGCAAAGCTAGGGTTTAAAAGCCCTTACTGGCTTTTGTTGTTTGTTTGTTTTTCATTTTTTCATAGTGTTGAGAACTAGCTGTTCACTATTGGAAGCCACTCATAGTTACTATTCTGGACCTCTGCTGTGGCCTTCTACCTGGTCTCTTTCTTTTATCCCACTATATTCCATTCTCTAAATGGCTTCTATAGTGATCATTTTAATATATAAATCGCAACACTTCACTGCTTAAAAACTTCTACTAGTATCACATTATAATAGAATCAAACTAAACTCCTTAGCACAATTGCACAGTACTAAATGACTCAGCTGCCTAACTCATGTCATTCTTTGTCTTACTTTGCTTGGAGTGCTTTGCCATGCTACTTGTAATGTGGGCCCTTGCATCTTCCCTTGACTACTGCTTCTAATTTTTCTAATATTGACCACTTCTGACTGTATTTATAAATAGATTCAGAGAATAATTTATTGGAGTATTGTATGGATAATATATCAATAAATCTTAGTTAATTTAGTCAATGAGGGATATAAAAGTAACTTTAAAAGATTGGTTCAGTTCATATTAAATATTATTGCATGATGCATTTTAAAACTTTTTTTCCCATTTTTTTTTAGGATTAATAGATGTTTCTTTTTTTCTATTCAAGTCACTCTGTGCCCAGTATTCTGCAGACAAGCGAGAAGATGAGAAGATGTGTGATCATTTGATAAGAGCAGCTAAATATCGAGACCATGTGACAGCAATTCAACTAATCCAGAAAATTATCAACATTCTCACAGACAAGCATGGAGCCTGGGGAAATTCTGCAGTGAGGTAAAGTGATATCTTTAGGATTTGGCCCCTGATATTATGTAAAAGGCCTATTTTAGATAAATGGCTTTGGATATGATCAAGGCCATACAAAGAACAGAGTAATTTAATTTTGTATTTTATCATCTATGAATTTGAAGCAAAAGGGAAAGAGAAAACCAGTATGGGTGCAGCTATATTTCTTTGTAGATATTTCATTTTCCTCAACTACTTCTAAAAAATTATTTACTCACAAATTTATTCATTTTGAAGTGAAATGTTAAGGAAAGTAGTTAAGTGATTTTTTTAAAAATTTAATAAATTTTTATTGTTCAGATTCTCTTTTTTTCCCCATAGCTTTCTTCCACCCGATTCTCACTCTACCCTCTGCCCATACCTCCCCACCACTGTCCTCATCCATAGGTGTATGATTTTTGTCCAGTCTCTTTCTCAATCCCCACAGCCCTTCCCCCTGAAAACTGTCAGTTCACTCCCTTTCTATGCCCCTGATTCTATTATATTCACCAGTTTATTCTGTTCATCACATTTTTATTCACTTGATTTTTAGATTCACTTATTGATAGATATGTATTTATTTTTCATAAATTTTATCCTTATCTTTTTCTTCTTCTTCCTCTTCTTAAAGAATACCTTTCAGCATTTCGTATAATGCTGGTTTGGTGGTAATGAACTCCTTTAACTTTTTATCTGTGAAGCTCTTTATCTCCCCTTCAATTCTGAATGATAGCTTTGCTGGGTAGAATAATCTTGGTTGTAGGTCCTTGACACTCTCATCCAGCCTACATAGTTTCTGTTGAGTAATCAGCTGACAGTCGTATGGGTACTCCCTTGTAGATAATTAACTGTTTTTCTCTTGCTGCTTTTAATATTCTGTCTTTGTGTTTTGCTCTTGGCATTTTAATTTTGATGTGTCTTGTGATGTGTCTTGGTGTTGTCCTCTTTAGATTCCTTTTGTTTGGGGTCGTGTGCGTGTCCTGGACTTGTAAATCTATTTCTTTTACCAGGTGGGGGAAGTTTTTAGTCATTATTTTTTCATATAGGTTTTCAGTATCTTGCTCTTTCTTTTCTTCTGGCTCCCCATAATTCTGATGTTGTTACACTTGAGTTTGTCCCAGAGGCTCCTTACACTACCTTCAAATTTTTGGATTCTTTTTTCTTTTCCAGTTGAGTGTTTTTTGCTTCTTTATATTTCAAATCTTTGACTTGATTCTTGTGTTTCTCTCGTCCACTGTTAGGTCTCTGTATAATAATTTTTTATCTCAGTCAGTGTATGCTTAATTTCTAGTTTGTCATTTTTCATATCCTCGAGAGTTTCGCTAAATTTATGAACCTTTTCTAGGACATTCTTAAAAAACCTTATGACTATGGTTTTGAACTCTATATCTAGTTGTTTGCTTTCCTCCATTTCTTTCATTTGTAATCTGTTCTTTTGTCTCCACATTTTTGCTGCTTCCCTGAATTGATACAGTAGCTTTGTTTGTTAGATATTCTTTAGAGCCCAGTGGCTCAGCCTCTTCTGTTACCTTAGGTGGACACTCTTGGTGCATTCCTTTGTGGACTGTGTGCCCAGCCTTGTTGTGGTTAAGTCTTGATTGTTGTTGGTATCACTGGGAGGAATTGACCTCCAGGCCAGTTGGTTGTGAGGATCAGTGTGTCTACACTGGGAGAATTTCTATGCTGGAGACACCCTTCTGATTTTTTATGGAGAGGAAGGGAGAGGGATAGAGAGTTAGAAACATCGATGAGAGAGAAACATCAATCAGCTGCCTCCTGCACAACTCCTACTGGGGATGTGCCCACTACCAAGGTTTGGGAGCCCCTTTCCACATCCCGCGTGGTTCCGGGTTCCTGGTTCAGGGTTCGGGTTCTGAAGGAGGCCGCACGCAAATGAAATGAGAGACTAGAAAACATTAATTTGACGATATTGGGGGGCCAGGCAGGAGCCTTCCTCTAGTGTAGCGGTTCTCAACCTGTGGGTCACGACCCCTTTGGGGGTCAAATGACCCTTTCACAGGGGTCGCTTAAGACCATTGGAAAATCCAGATATTTACATCACGATGCATAACAGTAGCAAAATTTCATGGTTGGGGGTCACCACCACATGAGGAACTAACTGTATGCAAGGGTCGCGGCCTTAGGAAGGTTGAGAATCACTGCTCTAGTGGAAAGGACTACCACTTTCTCTGGCCTTTTTCTCCCTTTTATTAAGGCTTTGGGACACACCCTTACCCTTTAGGCAGGAAATAACAAAATAGAATTTAACATGAAACAAACAGGTAGAGGCTGCTTTAGCTAACAATGTTTCCACTAAACAGTGAGTGATTAGCTCTGACCTTTCAGAGCAATTAAGATTGACCAGCCTTCTGGTTTCCTGTTTACATCCATTTAGTGAGAACAATGTTTGGTTTCCGGCACCAAGGTACATGCCCTTTACCGGAATCAAACCTTGGACTTTTCGGTCTGCAGGCTGATGCTCTATCCACAGAGCCAAACCGGTTTCGGCTGAGACAAGACTTGCAAAATTGCAAAAGCTTCTGTGCTCAGCTTGGGTGGGGCAGAGTGTCAGGGCAGAGCAGACAGCCTTGGCTTCCTATCAGCCTTGCCCTATGAGGCTACTGTGTCTCAGTGTCCCGTGGTAATTGCTGCAAGCACCTCTGAGAGAAAGCCGCCCTGGAGTTTCACCCGTTGTCAGTCCAGTTTTTCCTCGACTGAGTCTGGGTTCCCAGAGTCTCGCCCAGAACTGGAATTTAGTGCAGTGGGGAGCTTCCATCTCCCGCCCACTTGAGAAAGCCAGCTGCGCTCTCAGAATTCAATCCTCTTCATGCGCGCATGCCTTCGGACCTCTGCCTTCTGCAGCTCCCCTGATTCTGTTTGTTTTTCTCTTTTACTGGTAGTCCAGATCCTACCCATATGAGTCTGGGTCCCCAGGTTCTCACCCAGAACTAGAGTTCAGTGCAGTCGGGAGCTTCCATCTCTCTCAAGCTTGAGACAGCCAGCCACGCACTCAGCCACCAGTCCTCTCTGTGCTCGCGTCTCCCTCTCTGCCTTGTGCAGCTCCTCTGAGTCTCAGTGTGCTTTTCTCTTTCCTTCTAGTTGTAGAATTTCCACTCAGCCAGCTTTCCTGTGATTCTGGATGATGTCCTATTTTGTCTTTTAGTTGTAGTTTTGAAATTGTTGTGTGAGCCAGCAGTGTAGGTGTTTACCTATGACACCATCTTGATTTCTCCAAGTAGTTAAGTGATGTTATTAGCTACATCTATATTTGAATTTATATAATTACAATATTTTGTTTTAAGCAACATTTCCGATTTTATACTTTTGAATTTTTAACACATACATTTGAAAACATAGTATGTGTTGTTTTCTCGATTGACTTGCAAATTGTAAGGATATTATGATAAAAATGATTAAATGCCCTATTTAAAATTGTATTCACTGTATCTACTTTCTTTTAAGATTATCAAATTGAACATGCTATTTTTGATTCTTACTGTAGAAACCAAATATTAATTTACTTTCTAGGACTATGGCACTTAGACAAAGTGTGAATTTAGTCAGATTAAAACATTTGACGTTACAAATCTTAGAAATATACTTTGTTTTTTTTAGTAATGTTAATGAAAAAGTTCTGTAATTTTCCATTAGAGATATTTTCGAATTCCTCATTTCTGTACAACTTTGGCTAGAAGACAACAAAAAAATGAAAATAGTCAATTGCTTGCATATTATATAGGTGTAACTGGTTTTCAGTTGTATTTTAAATACTAACGTGCTTAGCGGACTTCAAAGTTTAGCTCTAAAAAGTTTCAAGTGAATAGAAAATAACTTAAAAAATTTGAAAGCTGAATTTGAAACTATTTGAATTGAAAGCTATTTGTTATATATATTTTTAAATTAAATTTATTTTGGTAATATTGGTTAATGACATTATATAAATTTTAGGTGTACAATTTTATGTAATATATCATTTGTATATTTCAGTGGTCATCAAACTGTGGCTCAAAGCCACAGTTTGCTGCTCTGTTGACTAATGAGTTTGACGACCACTTACCTAGAGGCTTAATCACAAGGAACAACAACAGCCTGTAATTATTGGAATTGAGAGTCTGGTTCAGTGGTCTGCAAACTCATTAGTCAACAGAGCTTCAGTTTGCCGACCACTGGTATATTTCATTGTATGCTCACCATCCAAAGTCTAGTCTCCTTCTGTTACCATGTATTTGATCCCCTTTGCCCTTTTTGTCTCCTATAGCCCCCCTTTCCCTCTGGTAACTACCATACTGATATCCATGTCTATGAGTTTGTTTTGTTTTATTTGTTATTGTTTATTTCACTTAGCACAATACTCTCAATATTCATTCATATTGTCATAAAATGGCAATGTTCCATCATTTTTATGGCTGAATAATATTCCATTATATATGTACCTCATCTTCTTTACCTAATTGTAGGTTGAAAGATACTTAGATTGTGCCATTTCTTGGCTAAGGTAAATAGTGCTGCAGTGAAGATAGGGGATATTTTTGTTTTTAGGGCAAATATATAAAACAAAAATATAGAGTAACTTTATCTCCTGATGCTTATTATGTAGAATACTTAAATAAAATTAATTACATTTTGGGGCATGTCATTTTTGGTGTTCAAAAGAATGAATGCAGGTCAGGGACTTGTGGCAATGAAACTGAATGAATGAAGGCTGGAACCAGGTTTGTCATGGAAATGGCATGAATTACTGGGTCAGAGCTCTCTGGTACCTTAGCTTGCAACATCTAAGGGTTTGTGTTTGGAGGTGGG